>JAAXCT010001479.1:0-167292 GCA_012490785.1 Eragrostis nindensis
AAGCTGTAAAACCAACACAAGTTCACTTCATGGTATACTCAAATCTGCAGTGTCCTCATTCCTCCTCAATCTTGCCCATGTAACAGCCACAAATACGTGCATCTTGTCGAAGAATCCGAAGTACGCAAACCTCCATGCTTTGCTGAATAACAGGCTACAGAAAACTACCCAAAGGCGCACTGTGAATCCCCAATCCAAGTCCAACCAAAATGTGTCTCATGGCCACGACCATCTTCAGTTCTTGTCGACTGACCTCTTCATGTATTAGTGCTCTCGGACAGTCCTTTTTTACAGGGGGGCCACAAAAGCAAAAGTTGCCATCGTATAGTTGCCATCGGACAGTCTTCGAACTTTCATTTTTTTTTTTTGCGGGTAGTCTTCGAACTTTCGAAGTGTAGAGCGTTTCAAGTTGCGTTCCTGATGGTATTTTTCCAGTCAAATTGTTGAATGACAAGTCCAAGTATGCTAAGAATGTCAAATTTGAAAGGCTTTATCTCTCCTGAGAGCTTGTTCGTTGACAGGTCAAGACCGTCAAGTGATTCTAGTGACCGCATGATGTCACTATTAGTCAAGCTCATGCGATAAAATCAACTCTACTGACTACTGAGCTAAGAGGACACTGATAGTTGGCGTTTGTCGACCCATACATGTCGAAACACAAAAATATTCCATTAAGCAATCTAAAGTACAAATATAACAGAACTACTACAGCTGCAAAAATAAAGCAGTAAAACCGACAGAAGATGCAACATAGGTTGCAGTAGCCTTCTTCCTCAATTTATTCATGCGTGCAAAGGGTCTTACAGAGTTCGCTTCTTCATGGTGTACTCAATTTGCAGTAGCCTTCTTCCTCATCAACCTTGCCCATGTAAGAGCCACGATTGAACGCCCCTGCTCTGCGACCACCCAGTGCCGCCCCTGGCCCCCACCTCGCGTGTCGCCCCTCTGTGCCCGAGCATCCATGCCAGCGTGCACTGCGAAGAATCATTTTTTTGCACAAGCCTTAATGTATGTAAAAATGGTTGAGATTACGGTACTTCAGTGAACATGACAGTACATTATAACCATAATACCAATATAAATTATACAATGATCTAAATTGTATGATTTGAAATATGAGGTTATGAATACGGTGTGTGTGCACCTAATTAAATTTGGATGAAATCAACCACATTAACATAGCTTTTCTGCATCAACAGTCTCTTGGTGAAATAAACATTTTGCAAGTAATGGATAAATTGTGAATCTCCTAATCATGGTTTTATCAGGAACCATAAAAAAGAAAAACTATGATACACGGCGAATAAAAAAAATAGACCTATGAAATCAGAAAAACTTGAGTTTTGTGGGGAAGTGGTAAATTGAGTCAAAACTTGAGCACGGATGCGAAGATGCAGGAAACCATAGCGCAAAGAATACTGACCGCAACCTGCTGACGGATGGCCACTGCGGAATGCCGATGGAGAGCTAATGCTAGAGAAACGGAGGCCCTCCTAAGAACGTGTGTTGTATAATATGGGCCCATGGGCTGTATGGGAGGCCATCCTAGATTGCTGGCCCGGGGCGGCCGCCACTATTGCCGGAACCGGTTCCTCTCACATGACGTCAGAGGGACTCCGTCGCTGACTGGTGGGCTCAGCTGTGCCTAACCCCATAGGTCAGCGACCCTCCTCAACATCGAGGATCTTGATCCCCTCTTGCCCCCCCCCGGTTCAGGGGGCAAGACTGCGTAGCGGGCTACTCCCAGGCCTGCAGCGCCATTGCCGCCTAGCTGCCCCTCCTACAAACGTTAACCTTCACTAGGCAAGGAAATTTCTCTAAGCCCGGGACAACCCTGATACCGAGCCCCAATAGCGGAATCCTGGTCTTTAACACTCCATGCCCCTAAATCCAAGCCCTCGCACCCTAAGTCCCGACTCCCGAGAGCCAACTCTACCGACGGAATTTCTTAAATGAGACGAATGTAAATGCAGGAGAAGAAACGTTGGACTTTACCTAGGAGTTGGGTCATGCTGTGCAAGGCCATGGATTTCACTAGGACTTCTGTGAAAAGGTAGCCATGGACTTCAACTATAAGGAAGGTGGGGGCAAATAGTGTCAGATTTGCTGGAAAGAAACAAGGACCAAGATCATCTTGGGGTGCTCCCATGTAACCATGAGTTCCACGACGGTTGCATCAGGGTCGAATGATTTTTAGATGCATTTTTCTCCAATCCAACGTTGATGGCTTTCTGTGCAAGCATGTATTGCCTCTGTATTCAAGCTCGCATGATACGTCTAGCGGTGGACACGGAGGCAGGGAGAGGGGCTCATGCCCCCCTCTCTATTGCATACATTTTTATTATATTTTGTAATGCTTGGCCCCTGTGAAAACAAGCCATATATTTTCTTGGGCCCACCCGTATACTTCTCTAGGAGTGTAGGGCGGTTAAGATCGCTGGTGATGTGATCGGTGGTTCCTGTGTCACTATTTCAGAAAGGATCAATGCTTGCTCGGATACCGCCTGGTTGTTCCTTTTGGTACGAGTAATCATGGGGGTACCAACATCTCACCTCCATTTATAATAATAATTGTATATTATGATTCATTTAATCTCTAGTAATAAATACTTAGTCAATATATTGTATAGTGCACATGTTACTTATCCATCGTGTACTTGTCATTTGGATGTACTCAGCATCCAGTTCCAGTTCCCTATATATAGCTAGGTGACCACACCTGCACAGCAGGCATTGAATGAAGATGAAACATTGACGCTATTACCTCAGGGTTTCAACATAAAACTGATGCGTAGCTCCTGTATGCTCGAGATAGTCCTGCTAGATTATCTTTTAAAGAATTTACGTACACTGCGTCACCACAAAAAAAATAGGTACCCTGCCAGCATGCTGCAGAGTTTCAACAGTATATATAGCAACAGGCGTATATGTCGAAAACCTCAGGAGGTTTAAGTAGGCACTGGATCTTTGATTACTCCACGTTTGCACGTGAGAGCCGGTAACAGATGCAGTCGATCGTGCTCTTAAGGGTTCTGACCACGTCATCGATCAGCGATCGGACTAATTAATGCAGACAGGGTCAGGTAATAGATGCATTAATCTGGGTCCGGCACGATGACTTTGTGCGAGAACTATAGCGACATGCAGTCCACCCGTTTCGAGCCAGTTCGTGAGCACTCGTCCATCACTCCAGCAAAGTTATCAGATTGCTCTCCCGCGGCTTGCAACTAAGAGGGTGTTTGTTTCTCTATGCCTAATTTTAAGCCAGCTAGAATTTTGTCATTTAGAAATATTAAATAAAGTCTAATTAAAAAATAACTACAAAACTTTATACTAATTTGCGAGACGAATCTGATGAGGGTAATTAAGCCGTGATTAGGCGATGGTCACTGTAGCATCACTGTAGCGAAACATAGATTAATTAGGTTCGTTAGATTTGTCTCGCAAATTAGCGCACATCTGTAAAAAAGTTTTGTAATTAGACTTATTTAAAACGCCTAAATAACAAGATTAGTTTTGATGTGACTTTTAGGCCTAAAGAAACGAATACCTCCTAAATTAATCTTATCGTGCGGACAAGAGCGACAGGAGAGACGACTTGTGTCAACTACAGCGACGTGCCGTGACATGTTGCGACTTTTGATCCCTCGTCCTACGTACTATCACTACTCTATCGAGCCTTTATAAGGAACAAGTAATAAACCACCGGATTCCTGCACAAGCACACAGCCTATCACTGCTCGTCACACAGCGATGCATCGAGCTGCTGCAAAACTCCTACTGCTTAGACTGACTCCAACAACAAAAAACTTTTTGGAGATGCAAATTGACCTTTGCCTCACGCATACAGTGGTTTACCTTATATCTTCACGACACCATCTCCAACAGCCACTGCATCTCCATCTCCAATCTCCTTCTTCGTCCCTAGGGATGGCAATGGGTCGAGTTCGGGTCGGGTGGAGCAAAAACCCACCCGAGAAGAAAAAGTGTTTGGGTGAAAAATATCACCCACACCCGCACCCATGAGTGAATGTTGTCATCCACACCCACACCCATCGGGTTTCGGGTGGGTCTTGGGTGCCTATCAGGTTTGCTATTTTTTAGATTACCAACTATATTTGAGAGATAAAAATTCACTTTAACTTTTTATTGGTCTTGGCTCATGCTCAATTACTCTATATTCACTAGTTTTCACAACCGATCTATAAAACGAGAGCAATGTTCTTTTTAGACATATTGCCAAACTACAAATTTGTTACAAATATTGAATTGTTTAGAGAAAAATATGAACTTGGACGGATTTCGGGCGCCCATCGGGTCACCCATGGGTGATAAACGAGACCCACGCCCACGCCCATTTTTCGCGGGTCGGGTGCGGGTGAGACCCATAGGTGAAAAATTACACACCCACACCCACACCCATCGGGTGTAAACCCATCAGATGCCTGCACCCATGGGTGAAATTGCCATCCCTATTCGTCCCCTCGCCTCGTCGCCTGATGTAGCCCACGCTGTAGCGTTTCCGCTTTTCACATGATCGAGTCGGAAGTGCCGGTGAACGGACACAACAGTACATCCATAAATAAGCACAAATATTTACATCTTTAAGTTATTACAAGTCTCAAATGATTTAAAACACGTGAGTAGCACAGCGGAAGTCTGAAGATATCTAAAACAACAACTACTCTCGACGATACAAAGGCCACCCATCGAAACCCTGCGATGTGGACCTGCTGAGAAACTCCACCAAGCAACAGCGAAAGCAAAATGATACCTGCACAAAAACATAAAGAGCCATCCCCTGAGCAACTAATACTCAGCAAGACTTACCCGTCAACGTGGCTAACTACAGCCGACTCCTAGTATGCAAATGCTACAAGGGGTGGGCTGACTCAAAGTTGCCAAAAACAGCACTAATTACTTAGTCCTTACTTTCAAGTTTTAGCTAAGATTAGTATTTAACCGAGTGTCATGTGCAACTAAACTAGAACAAGTAAGTAAGACAAGCATCAGCTGATACCATAATAAATACAGTAAGTAAAGCAATAAGTATATCCTCATAATCATCCATCATCATCCATAATCACACTACGATGTGACTCAGTGAACAAGCGGGGTGCTCATTTCTGAGAGCGGCGGCATCGATGTACATCCTGCAGGAGAAACCTGACCACACGACATATGCGCCCGTGAACAGACCACATATGGCAACCTTTCACATAGCCTCCGCAAGGCCGAAATCTAGCTGCTGCTCTCGGCGAAATATGAGGACCACCCCCACGCGACACCCGGCCCCGCCGTTGCCCGCAGGTTGTCCCATTCTCCCGTAGCAGCAGGGTAAGGTTCGTCCTCACGATTGCTAAGCTACTCAGTTTACTGGGCCCATAAACACCAGCATGTGAATCAGTACGTTCAAAACTTGCTCAGCAGGGCCAACAACGAACGGTCCTTAATCGACACAGACGGGGCTACCACCGTGAAGGCCCAGCCTTTCCCGACCATCCTACACAAATAATCCCCGTCCGGTCTGCAACAAACCTAAATTCTGCTAGTACAATCCAGAGTAATTCCTATCATGCGAGTGGGACTTACCACTCGTCTTCTACCGTCCGCTAGACCCTAAGCATAGCAGATTCTAACGATCTCCTAGAACCAACTATTACAACAATAGGACACAAGGTAAATATGGAAGGAGATTCCTAATGCAGTTCTAGGGTTTCACATCAACTCCTAATAAACCTAATGCACAATCAATTACTAGCCCCAAACAAGTGAGAAAATAAAAATCTACGAGGAAGGCATGCACGGGGCTTGCCTGGCTCAAGGGTGGGGTTAGTGTTCTCAAACACTAGAGAAGTCAGTGTCTTCTCCCGAGCTGCTCAGCATCATAGTCCTCCATCTGCTCCTGGATCACCTCGAGAGCTATACGTCATGACAAGGAAATGTAAGTTAGATGCAATAAAATGATGCAATTAAGATTTAATTACATGACAGGACAATCATTTACATTATATTAAGAGGAGTGAATTTTATTAATTTAAGTGGTGGGGTTCTGCTGTGAGTGATTAGCTTTATTTAATTTACTTTCGTCTGAAGTATTTCTTTCATTGACTCTTGATTAAGTTAATTACATAAATTAACTTAAGTTGGTTAATTAGATTAAATTAATTTTGAAAAATTAGTTTATGTCCAGTGAACTTTTTCTGGTGAAGAGCACCACTGAAAGTATTTTAGTGTGAAGTTTGATGATTTATTGTAAGGTGGATTAATTATAACAATTTAAATAGTGCAGAAAAAGGATTAAATCATAATAAATTAATTAAGCAAGATCTGACAGTGGAGACATGCTCTGTAGGTGTGTTGGCAGATTGGTTACGAGCATGCAAGAGTTCATCATTTATTGAGCAACAAAGAATTTATTATGATTTATATAATATATATTGCTTAAGGAATTTTACAGAAAACAGATAAACGATTTTGCAGAGTTTGACGATTTTGTTGGATAGATCTAGAAACAGGGAGTCCAACAAAATTTGATTGGCATTTTTTTGATTTATATTCGATTTTATACGAATTTTACAATTTATAGATCTTTTTGACAATGGAGAATATCGCGAGCCAGTCGAAACTGAGCCACACCAAAGGCCACACTGGGCTGCGCCACACCAGATCAGATCCTGGACGAACCAGAGCTCAATGGAGCTCGACCATGGTGGCTGGCGGCTCGCCGGAAGCGGCAGCGGCTCGCCGGGATCGGGTAAAATACCACGAAAAATCCTAGTAAAAATACTAGAACGAACCACAGCTCGATGCACATCCATTTGAGGGGTTTGTGGTCGACGGGGCCGAACAAAGATTGCCGGCGTCGTGCGGCGGCGGGATGACCAAGTTCGGCGAGGTCGCCCGTGCCGTACGAAGCATGAAAAATCTAGGAAAAAATATGAGAAGCATCACCTTGACCGTAGAAGAGCGGCGTTGATCTTGTCGTCGATGGAGAGGTCCGGAAGTAGGAGGTCGCCGTGGAGATTGGTCGCGTTCTTGCAACAGACGGTGGGGAAAAGTGCCGGGGCGGCGAGTTGAGCTGCTGAAAAGGAGAAGGGTGAGGTCAGGGACGTGCGCCACGGAGTGTATAAGATGTGTGTAAGAGCAATTGAAGAGATTCTCACCGGAGAGGAAGAATTTGACGATGGGGCGCTGGTTGCTCTGTTAGCCGGAGTTGGGGAAGAACGGCTCAATCTTCCTTCTCACGGTGGGAGAGGAGAAATGGGAGGCATAGCTGGGTGTAGTGGTCTCTTGTGCAGCTGCCTGCGGAGTTGCTCGGCCGGGGAGTAAGTGGGGCGGTGGCGCGACGGCGAGGTCGAACGGTGGCCGGGAATGGAGGAGGAAGTGGCAGCGCTGCTGCTCGCTCTGGTCGAGAGAACGAGGCCGAGATGCGGAGGAGCTACGGCTCGGCCAACGGATAAGGCTGTGGGGAGGGCTCGCCCTTCCAGCCCAAGGACAGGGAGCAGCGACGTGGTGCTGGCCAATGGTGCGGCGAGCACCGCCTCCGTTGCCCAGTCAGGAGAAAGCAGGCAGCAGAGGAGAGGATGACAGGCGGGCCCGTCGGCATCTCTCTTTTTCCATCGAATTTTCTGGTCAACATATTTCCCCAAATTTGTGCACGTCATTTGAAGTAGCACATGAGCTCCAAAATTTGCAAACTTGGTCTCTTTGGAAAGGTCTTGCAAATATCTATCAACTGGCCAACATGCACATCTGGACTCCAAAGGAAATGCAAATGGCAGCTGGTCAAAGTTGGGTACTTTTTAAGCTTTATCGATTTATTTGAGCAACCAAATGAATTTCAAAAATCTTGATAAAATCTCCAAAATTCTTATTTGATATGCTCTATCCAGAGAAATTTTTTTTTGGCTCGACTTGTTATTGAAAATTTTGAGTCGCTTCACAAGCATCAATTTGACCTTTATTTGATTAATTGGTTTTCGAATTTGAAACTGACTTGGACTTGAGCTCTTTTCAGTTTGAGTTTATTTCAGCAGCTGGGCTGCAGTGACATGGGATGTCACACGCGCCGCCACCGGTTCCCCGTGAGCCAGCATCGCCGCCTCCTCCGGCGAGCTCGCGCCGCCGCCACCGCGAGCCTGCGCCGCCACCAACCCCGCGAGCCCGTGCTGCGCCCCGCCTGAGCTTGCGCCGCCGCCCGCCGACCCACCAGCCTGCGCCGCCGCCTCCCCCCAGCACGCGCCGCGCAGCCGCCTCCTCCACGGGGCCACGGTGTCGCGGCCGAGGTCGACAACCGCGCCACCATCACGGGTGTCCTTGCCGCGCCCCGCACCAGCCGAGCCCCGCCGCGCCGCCGCGGCCACGCGCCGCCACAGCCACGCCCTCGAAGTCCGGCGTCCGCGTGCCCCGCTGCTCAGGGCGGCGTCGCATGCTGTCGCGTCCCGCGTATCGCCGTCGACGACCTCATCGGTACCGTGCAGGAGCTGGACGCCGCCGTGTATCTCGAGCACGTGCGGCCGCTGCCCTCCCCGCCGACCTTCTCTCGCCATGCCCGCGGCGCGCACCTTCACGTCGACCTCCAGGTGCTCCTCCACGGCGCACACCTTCTCGTCGGCAACTCCTCCGCTCCGCCCCCCCCCCCCCCCCCCCCCCCCCCCCCCCATGCCTAGCACCACACCGGCCTCCTCTACGTCCCGCCGCGGTACGTCACTGCGTTGCCTTGCTGGCCGATGCGCTTCGAGGAGAGAGGAGATGTAGCTTTACATCTCCTCTCTCATTCAAGGCAAAATGGCTCACCCTTGTGCCTCTTCTGTTGGAGACGTTTCCAGTGTGTACAGTGGTCATGAAAGAGGCACTTTGCATTTGCATAGCAGCTGTTGGAGTCAGTCTTATCGCAGCAGCAGCAGCCAGAAGCCTCTCGCTCGTCACCCATGCACGGCAGCAGCACGGTGTTCCAGCTGCTGGTAACGTTAGCGCCAGCTGCCGGCCGCACGAGAGGGACGCTTGATGCAAAACGCGTATTCAACAGACATCTCTTTAGCTAATCTACGTTCTTTGGAGTACATTGGTATGCGCAATACAAATCTCAGAACAATAGTCGATTACCCTCTTGTACCAACATGATTCCAACTCGCCCTCTCTTCTCCTCTCTCGAACCTTATCCACACCGCTACAGTCTAGAGAGGCGGAAAAGGAGAGCGGTCCTCTCCGTCGACGCCGTCCGCCGTCTTCCTTGCCTCCGATGGCCTCCGGGCCAGCGGTAGGTGGGGAAGACGGTGGATCTACTGTCGGCGGAGAGGTAGGTCCTAGTTCCTATAGGTTTAGGTTTTCTAGGTTTAGGTCTCCGGTCGGTGGCGGTGAGGCGACGGCGGCGTCATCGGCATGGAGGTGGTCCTCCCTGGCTCAGTCTCGCCTCGACGGCGCTTTCCTCCGGTGCCGGCGACGAGCCTGTGGAGGGGGGATTCCAGGCGAGAATCCCCTGTTTAGGAGTCCGGTGCAGGCGGCGCGTCTTCTCGGTGAGTTGTCGTGCTGCTCGGCCTTTTGCTTCGAGGATCTGGAGCTTGCTGTGGGGTTTGTGGAAGATGGGAGAAGGGACCGGGCTCGGGTGTCCCCGGACCGGTCGATCTCGGGGCGCGGCCCCGGCGATGGGCGACCAGCGATGGCTCAATCTCGTCGTTCCCGGGGAGTGTCTACTTCGGCTCACTCAAAATCCATGTGGCGAAGGAGTTCCTCCGGTTCTTGGGCTCGTGGCGGAAGGCTCCGGCGTCGGTGGTGACCGGCGGTGACCGGCGGCGGCGGTTCCTGTGGTGCAAAGGTTCCAGGGATGTGTGTGCGTTTTCTTTGTTCTTGAGGGACCTTTGTGCAAAATGGATGGCACAGCTGTGCTCTGTATCCTTCCAGAATGTATCTGTACGCGTATTTATACTGTATCCTTAACTATCAATACAGGTATGTTTGATAAAAAAAAAACATGATTCCAACTCTGAAGCACATCGTTCTTATCAACTGCTCACTTCAAAGTGCAGCCAAGTCATTCCAACACTTCTTTAATCTCTCACAAAACTTCTTTGGCCACTCAGTTGCATCATGCTGGTTTTGGAATGTAACAAGCATCAAGACCTTAAGCCTTTCTTCGACCTACCTTTTTGGCCCTTTGTGACACCCCGTGTCACTAAAGCCCAGCCATCGCAAGCCGTACCAACTGAGCAGAATACAAACTGAGAACAAATGCAAATTCGAAATCAAATATTCAAACAAGTGTCAAACCTCAGCTTGTGAAGGAACTCAAAAATTTCTGTAACGACTTGAGCCAACCAAAAATTCTGGTGATAGCCCTTAGGATATCATAATTTTGGAGAATTTTGGTGATTTTTGAAATTCGTTTAGATGCTCAAATAAATCCCCAAAGCCTCCAAAATGATCAACTTTGACCAGCTGCCATTTGAATTCCTTTGCGAATCAAGATGTGCATGTTATGTCACTGGATTCCCATCTTGCAATCTTTGGTTCTAGACCAGTTTCATAATTTTTGGAGCTCGTTTGCTAGTGCAAATCATGTGCACAAAACTGGGAAAAAAACAGAGTTTGAATAATTCGGGAAAAAGGAAAAGATGCCAGCGGGCCCACCTGTCATCCTCTCTCTCTCTGCTTCCGTCGGAGCGCTTCCGCCGCGTGTGCGCCGGCGTACGGACAGTGCCGCGGCGTCCCGGGCCCGTTCTCCGCTCGGCTGTGGAGATAAGGCACCCCTCCCTTCTGTCCGAAGCCATTCCCGCTCCTCTCCCAGTTTTCCCCGTCGCCCAAACCCTAGCTCCCGCGTCGCCTCGCCATTGTCGGGCTTCGCCGAGCTCGCTCGCCGCCGACGAGCCATCCTGGGCCGAGCTACTGCGCGTGAACCCCACCCCGATTTCCTAGAGCCAACCATGGCCACGTTGCTTCCCCTTCCGCCTTGAAGTGCCCGAATCGAGTCATCTTCCCCAAGCCGGCCACCCGACCGCCCTGCGCTTCGCCTTCGATTTCTCCTTCTCCGGTGAGTCTCGCGTCGATTCATCGCATCCTGGGATGCGCAGTGCAGTTGCGCACCTCCCTAACCTTCTCTTGTTTCCGTTCCACAGCTGTGCGAGGTGCTGCGCCATTTTCCCCAACGCCGGTCTCCTCCACCGCGAGTAGCTCAACGCCAAAGACCTCCATCCGAGCTTCTTCCCCGACAACAAGCTCGACCCTGAGATATACCTAGTCGAGGTGAATCTCGCGCACCAGTCCGTTTCCTCCCTCTCCCTCTGTACTGATCACGCGACGTCGCCGTAGTTGGCTGAGCCACTATGCTCGCTTCCAGCTGCATTGCGGTGGTCCCCGCTGACCCCAAGAGCCTCAAATGGACGCGAAACTCGACGTGCTCCCCGCATGTATTTTTTTTGAGATTTTTCGTGGCCTTTCGACCCGGTTCCGGCGAGCCGCCGCCGCTCCCCGGCGAGCTGCGTCCACCATGGTCAGCAGCCATGGCGGGATCTAATGAGGCACAGTATGGATCCGATGTGGCGTGGCTTTGTAGCCCTCCTTGTGGCCTGATTTTGACTGGTTGGACTATCTGTGGCGCATCTTCGATCCCTTGCTCCAACAATCTATGTGACCCATCTGTGGCTGCAACGTGACTGGCCAGATCCCGTGTGGCACAAGCTGATCTGATGCGGCCATGACTTTGTGGTCACCTTTGTGGCCCAGATCTGATTGGTCCGCCCAAATTTTAATCCTTTTTCGGAATTAACTAAATCGCCAGGAATCGCCTGAAAGTTGTAAAATGCGTAATAAATCGAATACACATCAGAAAATGCGAAACCAATTTTGTTGGCTTCCTTGCACCCAGATCTATCCAACAAAAATGTCAAATCACAAGAAACCCGTCCTGTGTTTTCTGTAAAAATGCTTTGGTCCAGATCTTGTTTAATTAATTCCCTGTTGCTCCATAAATTCTGAACTCGTGCATGTTTGTTAAGCTACTGTTAACACACTCACAGAACATTTTTCTACTGTCGTACCTTGTTTAATTATTTTCTTATGATTTAAATCGGGTTCTTCATTGTGTAAATTGTTATAAATAATTCATATTGCAATAAATCACCAAACTTCACTGTAAATTGCTTTCAGTGGTACTCTTCACTAGAAAAATGCCACTGGACACAAATTAATTTTTGAAATTAATTAATTTAATTAATTCACTCAAGTTAATTTAAGTAATTAACTTAATCAAGAGTCAATGAAGCAAATACTCCAGACGAAAATAATTAATTAAGTTTTGCACTTACAGTGTAAATGACTGTATGAAATAATTAAATCATATTGGATCATATCATCGCATCTAACATGCATTATTTCCTTGTCACGATGTATAGTGACCGCGGAGACTCCGGAGCCTCTGGACTTCCAGCTGCCGGAGGTGGAGGCACAGCAGGCGCAGGAGGAGTACAGACTGACACCATCGATGACTTTGCTAGTGCCATACCTGAGCCAGGCAGGCCCCGGTGCATGCCTACCTTGTTAGGATTTTTATTTTCTCACTTGATTGGGGCTAGTAATTGTTTGTGCATTAGGTTATTAGGAGTTGATGTGAAACCATAGAACTGCATTAAGACCCCCTTCCATATTTACCTTGTGTCCTATTTTTGCAGTAGTTGGTTCTAGGATATCGTTAGAATCTGCTATGCTTAGGGTCTAGCGGACGGTAGAAGACGAGTGGTTGGTCCCACTCGCATGATAGGAATTACTCTGGATTGTACTAACAGAATTTAGATTTGTTGCAGGCCGGACGGGGGTTGTTTGTGTAGGATGGTTGGAGAAGGCTGGGCCTTCACGATGGTAGCCCCGTCTGTGTCGGTTAAGGACCGTTCGTTGTTGGCCCTATTGAGCAAGCTTGAACGTACTGATCACATGCTAGTGTTTTATGGGCCTAGTAAACTGATGTAGTCTGTGTTGCCCTAGTGTGCGGTGGAAGCCTGCTCTTTATATCATGGTATTCGGGAGAAAACTGATGCCTCCCGATCGGGGCGTATGTCTGGGACGGGGACCGTGCGGGAGGGCCTTTCTCGGGAGGAGTTGGATCCGGCCTAGCTCTAGGGGGACCGGCGCGAAAGGTTGCCGCATGCGGCTTTTGCGCGTATGCGTCGTGTGGTCAGGTTTCTCCTGCAGGATGTACATCGATGCCGCCACTCTCGGAAATGAGCACCCACTTGTTCAGTGCGCCACATCGTAGTGTGAATTTTGTATGATGATTATATTGTTGTTGATTACATTATTGCTTTACTTATATTTACTTACTGCTGTATATTATCCATGATGTATTGTTATTTACCCGTTCTAGCTAAGTGCACTATATTATTGGTTAAATACTTAATTTGAATTAAAACTTGAAAGTAAGGACCAAGTAATTAGTGCGGTTTTATGCGCACGAGTCAGCCTACCCCCTTGTGGCCTTGCATGCTAGGAGTCGGCTGTAGATAGCCACGTTGACGGGTAAGTCTTGCTGAGTATTAGTTGCTTAGGGTTTGGCTTTATAATGTTTTGTGCAGGTAGCGTCTTTGTTCCTGACTCGTCCGGTGGAGGTGGTCAGTGGGAGGGACAGCCTCCTGTGGGCTTGGACCGTCCACTGGGAGCTGGATGAGTGATCTCCAGCTGAGTTCGCATCATCGGGCTTGTGATGCGGATTCGTGTACCGTGAGCGCGTGCTCCTTGTTGTATCGTCGTTCTTCAGACTTGGATTTGTATCGTTTTAGACTTTCGCTGTGCTACTCGATGTTTTAATTGGATTAATGTAATAACTTTAAGACTTAAATTTGTGCTCTTTATGTGATGTACTGTTGTATCTGTTCATCAGCACTTCCGACTCAATCCTGTGAAAAGCGAAAACGCTACAGCTGGCATCAGAGCCGTGTTGGGACTGTACATCATATAAATGGCCTATTTTCGAAAAGCTAACCACGTTACGAGTGAGGAACGAAAGCCCTAGTATAAGGATGTTAGAATATCAGGTGGTAATAGGAGTTGCTTGTTTATTTTCTGTAACGACGCACCGACGCCCAGGTAATAAGGTAACTAACATGCATAGCTCAGGCGATTACGAGTTTGACTCGTGTAGATTGTGGGGGGGTGTTATAGGAGGAGGCGAGATGGTGTTGAGATTTGATTTGAGATGTGGTTGAGCCATGCATTACTTTTCTGTTATATGCTGTCTACCGGCGGGTGATAGATGGACGTCACCTATGTAGGTTGCTTGAGGTGGCGATGTATGTTCTTCTTGCAGGTACACTAACTTACGAATAGATCGTGTAGAAACGTTTGTTGAGTGCGATTTAGTTACCACCGCTGTCTACGGCTGAATATATTAGGCAATCTTTTATTTTGTGAGGACGCATAGGACGAGCATGCATGCATGTTAAAATACTTCAACAAGTTTCAGATCACATAGAATTTCTGACTAACTAAGCAACTTCAAAAATTCACAACTCCTGAACCACTTGGCCAAATTCATTGAACAAACCCAATCTGGAAAGTTTATAACTTAATCTTGAAATCACCTTCAGACCTCCGCTTGAGTTTCTGTTGCTAACACCTTCGATTCAGCCGCTCAAAGTGGAACCATGTTCTGCCGTCAGCTAGTTTTCAGAATCTGTCAGTAATCTTCAAAATTCGATATCTCCTGTTCTGCTGGTCCGTTTGAGGCGTTTGAACACTCGTTGGAAAGATTACTGACAGATTTTTCTGTTGTAGTAAGCAGGTACAACAAAAAGTTTTCTACAACTTTGGTTACTAGAGTTTTTCTGTTTAATGCCTCCAAAAGTGCCAGATTTCAGTTTTGTGAATACTGTTTGCAGTCGGGACAGATTGCAGTCTGCCGTTTCGGAAGACCGTTGCTCTCTCGTTTTTGCTCAAACCTTTTGTTGTAGCTGCTTACTACAACTCTTCAGAAGTCCTTTACCATGTTATAAATTTTGTTTAGCATGGTTACTCCATCGAGGATGGATTGTGGCATTTCCGTCCATTTTCCCCGCAGGTGGTTGAGGGCGTGGAGAACGATGGTAACGATTGGATGCTTTCAGCTTGCCTCAACAGGCAGGATTTCCTACCTTGCTTTGGCGGGTTCTCCAGCACTTTGGTTGCCAGGAGCCTCCTACGTGCGTGAGAAGACAATTCATGGTTAAGGGAGTACCTTCATGCATCATGCACGTGGTCATTTCCGCGACTCCGGCATAACCAACTTAGGAACATTGGACCGTGAGCGTCAATGGAGCAGAGCTACATGATACTTGGGATGTTGCTGGTCTCACAGCTCTCCCGAAGTTCTGCAATGACCACCATAGAGAGATGGAAGGGACCCTATTTGCTCTCCTGCCAGTTAATGACCGGACCAATCCCGATTGGAGACGTCGCATGAGTATGCTACTGAATGTTAGGCACCCACAACAACAATCCATACTTGGCCGTGCCAGTGTCCTACTCCACAGCACTGCATACCCTGTATCGCGAACGACAAGAAGAATTAAGCAGGTGTCTGAAGGCGATGAGACTTTGTAATGAGCGAGACGAAGCTAAGGATGCCCTACTTAACATAAGAGACGCCTAAATTTTTGAGCTAGCGCTATAGGTGCAGAATCGAGACAACCAGATCGCAGAACTTATTGAAGAACGAGATGCAGCCCAGCAGATGGTCGCACAACTAATGGCGGCCCAAGTTCCTCATGTTCCACCTACAGAGCAAGTACCAGCAGACGTCATCAACCTGCAGTCCGAAAAGCAACTGGACAGTGAGGAAGACGCTTGAGTGATTGTAGTTGCTTCGACCAGACCCATCGTGTAGCGTGTTGCTTAGATGTTTTGTGGCTGTTTAGTTGGAGCTGGTGTCGTAATACCGTAGCTAGGCGACGCGATCTCTTGTGTTAGTGTTGTAATCTTAGTGTTGTACCGAACTACGTGTTGATGTCCTATACGATCTTGACTTTCTTCGATGGATGAGGATGTGTTTCCTATTGAGCCTAGCCCTTTTGTCTTTGTTATGATTTCTTTTGCACCTTTTCTATCATGTTTATGTGGAACCCTCGACTTGCCGTTGTTTTACTATTGTTAATGAGCCCAACACCAGAATATGTTGTCCCGCAATTGATATTCTTGCTAGTTGCCCACCAAGTGTTGAGAAGGTTATGCCAGATCTTGATAATCTTCTCCTTAGTCTTGCCTCTGGGATCTTCGTTCTTGCTCAAAGATTAAAATTTGACAACATAAAGCATGGGCAATGCACCATATCATATCATAAACATTTTCATGTGCATCATGTCATGTGCACCATTTATGCACCATGCAATGTGCATCATGACATTGCGCACTTGCACCCCTGCATAAGCACCATCACATATGTGCATTGCATCATTCAAAGCACGCAATGCACCATGAATATGCATCTTACTCATTCTAGCATAGAATAAATGGATGCATGAATAACCACCATTAAAAGAGCAAGAATGTGGAATCGTGTACCTTGCTGCCTACGAATACCCAAACCCACAGCCTTGTGCCTGCCGATCTTTGGAAACCCTACTATTTGAGTACCATTGTGTCTTCTTTGGATATCACTAGTGCTCCTAATCGGCAGATGTTTGACCGACCCTTGTGCTCTTGTCAGTTTTGATGTCCCTTCAGGTATTGTTCGACTCGAATCACCCATCCGTGGCCAAGTTTGTTCGCCTCTCTTCGTTGACCCCATCGAGACCTTTAGCGCACCCAGTTGTTAGCTTGGTTCGTGTTTGCCCCGATTCTTCCTAAGCGAATAGTCAAAGCACGCGTACCAGACGCAGATGCGCAGTTTAAAGATCAAGAATCAAGAAGCACAACGCCAGTTTCAGAAAGGCCTTACCAGGTGTCACCCAATGAGCTAGCTGATGTTGGTGCTTTCTAGGTACTCATTTTATATGACAAATATGGTGTTTTTCATACCTTATTATGTCATTATTACTAACAATTAACCCCTATTATTATATATATGCGTAGTTTCTGTGTATTCGGAAGGATTTGCAGGAAACAGGTGAAAATTAAGAGACTACGGATAAAGAGCTGCCGGAGGCCCGAAGAACCGAGAAATTGGAGTCCGTGCCGGTCGGCACGGCCTGTGTGCCGACCGGCACCATGGAGGTCGAGCCCAAACTTGAAGCCCACTCGGAGAATATGAAGCCCAGAAGAAATATCAGAGTCGGAGTCGGTGAAATCCAGCCCACAATCGAAAGGGACTATAAAGAGGAGATCTTGGTCGCGAAACAGAAGAGAGGACACACATACTGAGGTTTTGACCTAGGTTGAAGGTTGCGGCGGCGAAGACGGCGATCACCGATCATCACCACCAAAAAGGAAGATTGTGCCGACCGGCACACTGCCGTGCCGATCGGCACCAGTGGGACCACGCCAAAATCCCGCGTCCTACTGTACCCATGTCCATGTGTTACAGTATGATGCGTGAGTAGATCTCATATTCTCTCCGTGGCGAGGAAAATCTGGTTATGTAACTCTCATGCTTACAATACTCTTTTGATATGTTCAGTCTATGTGATGCTTCTATTTCGTATCTGATCAATACGTTATTATCACATAAGTGCAAGAAACCAGTGGGGAGCTATTAACCCTTGTCGTGACAGGATCGGGGCGAACGAAACCACCATGTCTTGTAGAATACTAAACCTATCAATTGAACCATAACCTGAGTTGCATGCCAGTACCCCAAACCATAGGAGAGAATCCTTTTCATAACCTTGATACAACCGCAGGCTCTTTTATCTCTAGTCGTTAATCATCCTTTCCACATACATCTTTTGCTATATTAATTTAGTAGTTTGAATAATAGCTTAAGTCCCGCTTGTTCTCTGTGGTTCGATATGGTCGAGAACAGCAAATTCTCTGGGACGAAGGACGAGAACCCGTACACACATCTGCAAGATCTAGAAGTTCTCTGTCAGACCTTTAAGCATGAGGGAGTGCCTCAGAATTGGTACAGATGGTTGCTATTTCCATTTTCTCTCGAGGGAAGAGCCAAGGATTGGTATAAATCTGCAGCCCGTGAAGCTAAGAGAAACTGGGATAAGCTTGTAGGAAATTTTTGTTTGCATTTCTTCCCGCTTCCGAAGGTGCAGAAACTGAGAAGAGAAGTGGTTAACTTCGAGCAAATGAAAGAAGAAACCCTCACGCAAGCATGGTTACGCTTCCAATCTTTATTGAAGCAAGGGCCCGATTTGGGTATGGATGATAACTTGACTGCTCAGACATTCTACATGTCTTTTGAAGGAACCTCCAGGATGCATCTGGATAGTTCGGCTGGAGGGAGTTTCCTCGACTTGACTGCTACTGCAGGTCTGGATCTTTTGAGTAAGATATCGAAGACCGAAGCTATGCATAGACATTGGGAAGAATTCCAAGAAGATTCAATTCCCTTGAAAGGTCGACGCTAGAAAAAGGTTCTTTGGATTTGAGAGCTGAAGCGGAAAGATGTACAGTATCCGAAGTGAAATTAACAGTAAGAACAGAAGAACCAGCGCAAGGTGATCTGAAAAGACGAAGATTGGAGGAGGTGCCGACCGGCAGTGCTTCTGTGCCGATCGGCACATCTCAGCCCCTCGTGCCGACCGGCACAATTCTTGTGCCGACCGGCACGGTTCCTGCTGTTAAAGGAATTTCTAAGACCGAAGCTGCAATATTAGAGGAGCATGAAAATAGCTTCGTGAATAAATTTCCAAGACCAGTAGGAGATCCAACCTTGAGCAACGCTAAACCGTTGGACGAGTTCGAACCGTTGGATTGGATTCCTATAGATTTCAGCTCAAGTCTGCTAAGTATGAGGAGAACATATGACCCAAGGTATGCCTCTACTACGGGAGTTCTGTATAACTTCCCTAAAAACACTAGAACTTCGGAAATACTGGACAATGTCATCGTTGGTGAAGTATTGGGAAAGTTGTATAAGGATGATATGGAAATTGATCAGATGGAGGTTCAACAAGCAAAGAAGCTATTTGATAGTTGTTTTGTCCCGTCGCCGCATGAAAGATTATGCGGAGTATATGCAGTTGGCCTTACGGAACGGACGGAAGTTGATCCTTACATACCGTGCGAGATCGGGCATAGAAGCTTTCCTAAAGCATTATGTGATTTTGGTTCCCGCGTCAGTTTGATGACGTATGAAGCATTCATGGATATGCCTTATGACATAAAAGGAAGATTGCTAGGAACCGAGCTTGAGCTAATCATGGCGGATGGAAGGAGAACTAAACCACTGGGAGTTATCAAGGATCTGAACATTGAGGTAAAAAAGAATACTACACCGGTGGATATTTTTGTTCTTGATAAAGGCGAAGTTGGAGTTGAAGATATTATTTTAGGAAGACCTTTCTTAAAGCTTGTACAAGCTGTTATTGATGCTGGAAAAGGTCACCTTAAATTGACTCTGGGCGGAGAGGAAGTCCTCTTTGAATTCGAAGACCCACCCGTCGTTCAAGAAAGTGATGACCCACCCTCTCTCCAAGAATTCTTTACAGAAAAGGATGAAGAAATCAGTACAGGATACTCAGATCCGTTAAATAAACTGTTTGAAGAATCAGATAGAGAAGAGGCCGAGATTCAAGATGGTGCCGACTGGCACGACCTATGTGCCGATCGGCACAGTGACGGTGCCGACCGGCACGGAATCGAAAATCCTCAATTTGAGCCTTTGGGTAATCTGGATCCTGGTGCAGCACCAGAAGTAGAACAGAAGCCACTTCCTGATGGTCTGAGGTACGAATACTTAGGCAAAGATAAAACTTATCCCGTCATCGTCAATAGTGCTTTGAATGAAGAAGAGACAAAACGATTGCTTGCTGTTTTGAGAAAATACAAGAAAGCGATCGGATATTGTCTTGATGATATCAAAGGAATAAGCCCAGCTTTTTGCACACATAAGATCAATCTTGAAGAATCAGCCAAGCCAGTCGTTGAAGGCATGCGACGATTGAAAGAGGGCATGAAGGAAGTTGTGAAGAAAGAAGTGCTGAGACTTCTTAATGCAGGAATGATTTATCCAGTTGCTGATAGTGAATGGGTGAGTCCGGTGCATTGCGTACCAAAGAAAGGAGGACTCACAGTTGTGCCTAATGAGAATAATGAGTTGATCCCTCAACGAACAGTTACAGGATGGCGAATGTGCATTGATTACAGGAAACTGAATACCGCTACAAAGAAAGACCATTATCCATTACCGTTCATCGATGAGATGCTTGAAAGGTTAGCCAAGAATTCTTATTTTTGCTATCTCGACGGTTATAGTGGTTTCTTTCAAATCCCTGTTAGGCCTGAAGATCAGCATAAGACGACTTTCACTTGTCCTTATGGAACTTATGCTTATCGACGAATGCCATTCGGTCTTTGCAACGCACCAGCCACATTTCAGAGATGCATGAATGCTATATTTGCCGAGTTCATAGAAGACATTATGGAGGTATTTATGGATGATTTCTCTGTTCATGGTACTGATTTTGATCATTGCTTAGCAAATTTAGAGAAAGTACTAAAGAGGTGCGTAGAAGTTGATTTAGTACTTAATTGGGAGAAATGTCACTTCATGGTAACCGAAGGGGTTGTCTTGGGGCATGTTATTTCTAACCGAGGCATTGAAGTAGACAAAGCTAAAATATCCACAGTTGAAAGGTTGCCACCACCTACTGATCTTCAGACGCTGCGAAGTTTTCTTGGACATGCAAATTTTTATCGCAGATTTGTCAAGGATTATTCAAAGATTGCTAAGCCGTTGATGGAACTGCTGCAAAAGGACGTTGAATTTGAGATGAATGATGAAAGACTTAACGCATTTCGGAAGTTGAAAGAAGAATTATGCTCTGCACCTATTATGCAACCTCCAGACTGGAATTTACCATTTGAGATTATGTGCGATGCAAGTGATTATGCAGTAGGAGCGGTTCTTGGACAACGAAAAGAAGGTAAAGTGCATGCTATCTACTATGCTAGTAAAACTCTTAATGAAGCCCAGATTAATTATACAACAACAGAGAAAGAGATGCTAGCTGTTATATTTGCTTTTGAGAAATTTAGATCCTACATCCTCAACTCTAAGGTCATTGTTTATACGGATCATGCTGCTATTAGATATCTTGTCTCTAAAAAGGAGTCGAAACCTAGATTGCTTCGTTGGGTTTTGATGTTGCAAGAATTTGATTTGGAGATTAGAGACAAGAAAGGGATTGAGAATTCAGTAGCAGATCATCTATCTCGTTTGGTGATTGAGGACAAGGAAGGATGCATCGGTGATGCCATGGCACAAGAGCAGCTATTTCGAGTTAAGGATCATCGAGAATCATGGATGCAAGACATCATAAATGGGTTCAAAGGGAAGCTAAATGATTGTAGCAAGAATTCAAGAAGGAAGATTGTCAGTGAAATGAGGAAATTCATATGGGATGATCCTTATTTATACAGATATTGTGAAGATGGAGCTGTTCGAAGGTGCGTACCTCGCGACGAACGCGAAAGCATATTGGAATAGTGTCATTCATCTGAGTATGGTGGACATTATGGGCACTTTCGAACACAAGCAAAGGTATGGGCTAGTGGATTTTATTGGCCTTCGATGCATGAAGATGCGAAAAGGTATGTTGCTAGATGCCCTCAATGCCAGCGAATCGGAAACGTTAATGCTCGTAGTGGATTCATACAGATGTTGCTATGCCTTTGAAGTATAACTTGCAAGTTGGATATATTCGATGTTTGGGGCATGGATTTCATGGGACCGTTTGTTAATTCTCATGGCTATGAATATATTTTGGTTGCTGTGGACTATGTGTCAAAGTGGGTAGAAGCAATACCATGTCGAAATAGTACAACTAATGAATCCAAAGCAATGCTGAATGAGTACATATTTCAAGATATGGTGTTCCTAGAGTTATTATAACAGATGGTGGAACTCATTTTACTGGACATGAGTTTACTAAAGCTTTGAAGAAGATGGGTATTGAGCATCGAATTGGGACAGCCTATCATCCACAGACCAATGGCCAAGCAGAAACTTCTAATAAACAGTTGAAAGGAATTCTCCAGAAAATTGTTACAAGAGAAGGAAAGGATTGGTCGAACAAGTTGAATGGCGCACTTTGGGCTTATCGCACAGCATTCAAGACACCAATAGGTATGACACCCTATCAATTCGTCTATGGAAAGACTTGTCATTTGCCTGTAGAGTTAGAACATAGAGCATATTGGGCGATCAAAGAGATGAATTTGGATTTAGATGCTGCTGCGGTAAAAAGAAAGATTCAAATTAGTGAATTCGAGGAAATGCGCCTAAAAGCTTACGAGAATGCAGCTATCTATAAAGAGAAAACAAAGAAGTGGTATGATAAGAAGCTTTTGAAAAAGGAATTTTACGAAGGAGATAGAGTGCTACTATTCAATTCAAGATTTCGGTTGTTCGGTAAAGGCAAATGGAAAAGTAAATGGGATGGACCGTATCTTGTTCATAAAGTTCTTCCTTCCGGAGCTGTTGTAATAATGGATGGAAAGCAAAATACATACACGGTGAATGGCCAACGACTAAAGGTATATCTTGAACCCGACACTTTTGAGTTAAAGTCATTTGATATACATTATGTGAATTGAGTGATTGGGTGGTCGAGCTTAACGATGTAAAACAAAAGCACTGTTGTTTTTACTGTTTTTCTGTATGTTTTGTGTTTCTTTGATTTTATTGAGTCGTGTGAGGCAAATTTGCCCCCGTGCCGACCGGCACAAAGACGTGCCGATCGGCACGGGAGAGTCCGTGTCGATTTTGAGTCGAGTTTTTGCCCTTCCTCCAAGACATGCTTCGATGACTTCCAAATTTGAGAGATAGAGTCCGTTTGGATCAAGAGAATTAGGGATATATATATGAAGGAGTTGTCTCGGATCTCATCATCAAAAATTAAGCGCCGCCTGAGTTTCCACCGAAACCTAGATCCTAGGGCAATGCAAGGCGGCGGATCCGGCAGCGGAGGTGACGGTGCCGATCGGCACGGCGGTGGTGCCGACCGGCACTCCTGTGCCGACCGGCACGACGGAGGCGCCGATCGGCGCGGCGGCGAACTTTCGCCAATGAGCCCGACTCTGCTATGGGAGACCGACAGGAGCCTTAATCCCATCGAGGAAGATCCAATCGTCTGGTCGCACTTGAAGCAACGATGGATGTTGAAGAGTGAAGCGGATGCGTTCAATAGAGAGAAGAAGGAGATGGATGAAGCCCTCCGGAAGAAGGTCCGAGAGGTGCTAGTACGCAAAGGTAAATCTAAGGTCGATGTTGACACACCAGTCTCCGATAGGTACACAATGGATCGCCTTCTCGCTATGGAACGTCCTTTGACATATGATGATCTTATCACCTTTGAATCGATCCTTACTGATAGCGAGAAGGAAGAGTTAGACAAAGACTGCTTTCTGACCATCCATAGGTCTCGGCTGAACGATGGGAGGAATTCTGATGGAGGTGCCGACCGGCACACATACAGTGCCGATCGGCACACAGCGCTTCCACGCGTCCTGACGGTCTGGGAAGATCTCCAAGAGAAGATTCTACACAAGAACACCAGAGGTTTTGGATGTAAGTGTTTTTACTGTCTGAAAGACCATCAGAGGCAGGTTGAGAATTATCTAGTTGATCCTGAATGCATCCCTGCGACTTTCGTCTTTGATGATGGATTCCCCGTTGCTAAAGGACAAATGACGCCTAAAGAAATCAATGATGAAATTTAGAGGCGCATTGACAGGGACAATGCTGCACAGAAGAGAGCACGCAACCTGGCAGATCTAGAAGCATATTTTGCAAGGAACGGCAGGCGTGCCGACCGGCACGGTCCTTGTGCCGATCGGCACGACCTCAAGGTTGTGGATTTTGTTGAGATATCTGATGATTCCTCTGATGATGAGCCGAAACCGAAGAGATCCAAGGAAATAGAGGGAGTTCGGCGTTCCGCTCGTCTTTCTTCAAAGCCAAGAGCAAGATATACCTCGGAATCAGTGAGCTATATAGAGACATCCCCTGCGCATGAACACCCATTAGCTAATCTTGTTGCAAAGGATGAAGAAGATCCCGAGTAGGATCCGGAAGAAGATTCAGAGGAGGAACGGATGGAAGACGAGCCAGAACCTACTGATGCCGAACCACCCAGTGCAGAAGGAGCTACAGGAGGCCTTGCAGGAGCTCAAGGAAGTGCAGGGCCGCGTTATCAGGTGAATGGTGCCTCGTGCCGACCGGCACGGGTACCGTGCCGACCGGCACAACGGGGTTTTGACAGAAACTCGCCCCTGTGAGATGAGCGTCATGATCGTCCTGCCAACTGTTACCCAATCTGCAGAAGAAACATCGAACGTCTCTATTATGATATGGAAAGATGCTATAGGCACCATCGGGACATTGATATACGGATTGATGACATAGAGAGCATGGCCGCGGCGGATTACTCTTTTCTCATGAGGAACATTCGAAGCATCTTTACCATGTTGAGGAGGCATGGCATTCAGATTAGGTTGGTCTAGTCATTTTTCTTGTGCAATAGGGACATTGCAAGGTTTGAGTGTGGGGGATTCGCCCTTATACTTCTTAAGGTCGTTTGCTTCGTTTTGGTATGGTTTGAGTTAGTGTGTGAAAGTGTGAGAGTTTTCTTAGAGAGGTTTGAGATGGTGTGCTTAGTTAAGCTTCGAGGTCAAGAATAATTGCAATGTCTTGAATAAAGTTGGTGTTAGTTGTCGAATCGATGCGTTACCCCATATTCTTGATTTTGTTTTTGACGATCGTTTTGCCAATCTACTTGAGTTCATTGAATAATCGCTTGGCTTTATATATCCACTTTTCGAAAACCCCTTCTATCATCATAGTTGAAGCATTTAGCTAAGGATTTGATTTTGTACCTATTACACTAAGCCAAAGGAGATGAGAGAAGCCTACACATAAGCCTTTTGATAGGAAGACGTCTTTGTCAACTTTTTGCTCTTGATTACGACTAAGCTAGAAGGGAGAAGTTTCATTTGTTCATCTCAGTTTGCTAACCATCTATCATCAAATTCTTTCTATCCAAAAAACCGATACTTCATTGTTTCTCCCTCCTCCTTGATACAACCTACAAGCAAATATGAAGTTTAGACAGATTTCGATTCAAAACATGCTCTGCTAGCAGTCTGCAATAAAAAAATAGAAAAAGAGAAAAAAGGAGAAAATGAACAAGGTACCGACCGGCACCGTGCTGTGCCAATCGGCACAAAACAAAAATAAAGAAAAAAGGTCAAAAAGAAAGAGAAAAAAATAAATATCAGAGGAAGCAGGCTGCAGGAAGAGTTAAAATTCTAAAAAGATCTGTATATACTTCAGGGTTGATCCCTTCTTAATTCTATTCCATTCATTCTCGGTTGTTTTCTTTCCCCCTTGATCCTTGTGCTTATATTCTGAATTCCCATGATGAAAACTCCCTTTTAGAAGGTATGATTGAGCGAATTGTTGACTTAGTTGTTCTTTCGATTCAATTTGGTTATACTACTTTTCGAGATCCACAAAAGAGCCTTATAATATAGAATAGGAGAGGGAAGGAAACACATTTGAGCGATTGATTGAAGTCTGAAGCTTTTGCATTCTTCTTACGTGATATGAAGGGAGACAAAAATATTTGTTTGATAAGCCTTGTGATTGATTTGGTCGACAAGTTTTGAGGTGAAATTGTTTTCAAAAATCAAGAGAAAGTCTTGTGGAGGGTTACTAATTCGACGAGATGATTGACAATAGCTAAGTTAAAGATTTGTGAGAGTTTTTGCTTCTTGGCATGACGAAAGCACGGTGATGATTTTCTTGATTCGTGTTGCTCGAGGACTAGCAATGATTTGAGTGTGCGGGAGCTGTTGGTGCTTTCTAGGTACTCATTTTATATGACAAATATGGCGTTTTTAATACCTTATTATGTCATTATTACTAACAATTAACCCCTATTATTATATATATGCGTAGTTTCTGTGTATTCGGAAGGATTTGCAGGAAACAGGTGAAAATTAAGAGACTACGGATAAAGAGCTGCCGGAGGCCACGAAGAACCGAGAAATTGGAGTCCATGCCGGTCGGCACGGCCTGTGTGCCGACCGGCACCATGGAGGTCGAGCCCAAACTTGAAGCCCACTCGGAGAATATGAAGCCCAGAAGAAATATCAGAGTCGGAGTCGGTGAAATCCAGCCCACAATCGAAAGGGACTATAAAGAGGAGATCTTGGTCGCGAAACAGAAGAGAGGACACACATACGGAGGTTTTGACCTAGGTTGAAGGTTGTGGCGGCGAAGACGGCGATCACCGATCATCACCACCAAAAAGGAAGATTGTGCCGACCGGCACACTGCCGTGCCGGTCGGCACCAGTGGGACCACGCCAAAATCCCGCGTCCTACTGTACCCATGTCCATGTGTTACAGTATGATGCGTGAGTAGATCTCATATTCTCTCAGTGGCGAGGGAAATCTGGTTATGTAACTCTCACGCTTACAATACTCTTTTGATATGTTCAGTCTATGTGATGCTTCTATTTCGTATCTGATCAATACGTTATTATCACATAAGTGCAAGGAACCAGTGGGGAGCTATTAACCCTTGTCGTGATAGGATCGGGGCGAACGAAACCACCATGTCTTGTAGAATACTAAACCTATCAATCGACCATTAATTGGAGTTGCATGCCAGTACCCCAAACCATAGGAGAGAATCCTTTTCATAACCTTGATACAACCGCAGGCTCTTTCATCTCTAGTCGTTAATCATCCTGTCTACATACATCTTTTGCTATATTAATTTAGTAGTTTGAATAATAGCTTAAGTCCCGCTTGTTCTCTGTGGTTCGATATTAAACCTTGGAATACTCTAAGGGAAAACGTGCTACAACTATACACCGTCCTCTTGCGGTATATAAGTGGGTGCGTACAAACGACCAACAGCTGACTAGAAGGATCAGTTGAAGAAGTGGTCGAAATGTTTCAGACGATAGGATCGTCACCGCCAAGATGCTCAAAACTCTGTACGAAGAAGAAGGCTTACTCCAACAAAGAATTTCCATTAAGCTCCAGAGTAAGAGCTTTTCGAGGAGGTTATCAGTGCAACAATCATCGTAAAGAATGCTACCAGAAGGACATGAGTCTTCAACACAGCTTCACTAAGTCAGAACCGTTTAAGCGTCAGAGACGAGAGTTGAAAAAGGACGATGTCCAAAATCATTGAGTTGCGAGGCACGTTCCCAGTGTCCGTCGCTAATCACCACACCAAAGACCAGGGTCCTGTGTTCGCGTGTATCCTCGTGGTACCGCATTCAATATATCGCTCACTCCGACCTTGCACGTTGAGGTTATGATAGCAGACAAAGGATGTTGGCATGGATCCTACCGGAAAAAAACTCAAGATTGGGTAAAGTCTAGTGTTTCATGGAGGACGAAGATGAAATTCTTTGATTCAAGAACAGATTCGTTGTATATAAGGACTTTGAGTTGCGCAAGAAGATTCTTGATGAGGCGCACTTATCCAAGTAATCTTTTCACCCCAGCAGCAAGATTTGGGACGAGTGTTTGACGCTAGCAGAGTTCTCTTATTACAGCAGATATAAGGAAAGCATCAAGATGGCACCGTTCGAGGCTTTGTACAGACGCCGATGTGGTATTCCGTAGAACTGGGTTGAGAGCCGCCGAGTCTCGACAGAAGACGCCGGCCGTTGGTATTTGCGGTTGGTGACCACGTATACCTTCGTGTCTCTTCCAGGAAGACTGTACGTCGGTTCGGTGTCCGAGGAAATAAACTAGCACCTAGGTGCATCGGACTGTTCCGGATATCTGAGCAATATGGAACCGTGGCGTATCGTTTGGAATTGCCACCAAGTCTTTCGGGAGTTCACAACGTCTTCCGTAATCGCAATTAAGGAAGTGTTTGAAGACTCCAGCAAATGTGATGATCAGGCATGTGAGGCAGCTTGAGCTAGACCTTACTTATCCTGAGCAGCCCATCAAGGTCATTGACCAGAAGAACCGAGTCACCAGGAACAGGACGATCAGATTCTATAAGATGCAATGGGGCAACCACTCCGAGGCTGAGGCCACATGGGAACAGGAAGAGTTCTTAAACTCTCATTTTCCTGGTTTTCTACCTTCAGGGTGTTTCTAGTTTGTTCCGTTATTGCATCTGATTCTTCGCCTCTAGTTTCATTTTGTTTTCCTACTCTCCTTAAATCTCGGGACGAGATTTCTTTAAGGGGGGTGGACTGTGACACCCCGTGTCACTAAAGCCCAGCCATCGCAAGCCGTACCAACTAAGCAGAATACAAACTGAGAACAAATGCAAATTCGAAATCAAATATTCAAACAAATGTCAAACCTCAGCTTGTGAAGGAACTCAAAAATTTCTGTAACGACTTGAGCCAACCAAAAATTCTTGTGATAGCCCTTAGGATATCATAATTTTGGAGAATTTTTGGTGATTTTTGAAATTCGTTTAGATGCTCAAATAAATCCCCAAAGCCTCCAAAATGATCAACTTTGACCAGCTGCCATTTGAATTCCTTTGCGAATCAAGATGTGCACGTTATGTCACTGGATCTCCATCTTGCAATCTTTGGTTCTAGACCAGTTTCATAATTTTGGAGCTCGTTTGGTAGTGCAAATCGTACGCACAAAATTGGGGAAATACAGAGTTTGAATAATTCGGGAAAAAGGAAAAGATGCCAGCTGGCCCACCTGTCATCCTCCTCTCTCTCTGCTTCCGTCGGAGCGCTTCCGCCGCGTGTGCGCCGGCGTACGGACAGTGCCGCGGCGTCCCGGGCCCGCTCCCTGCTCGGCTGAGATAAGGCGCCCCTCCCTTCTGTCCGATGCCATTCCCGCTCCTCTCCTAGTTTTCCCCGTCGCCCAAACCCTAGCTCCCGCGTTGCCTCGCTATTGTCGGGCTTCGCCGAGCTCGCTCGCCGCCGACGAGCCATTCTGGGCTGAGCTACTGCGCGTGAACCCCACCCCGATTTCCTAGAGCCAACCATGGCCACGTTGCTTCCCCTTCCGCCTTGAAGTGCCCGAATCGAGTCATCTTCCCCAAGCCGGCCACCCAACGCCCTGCGCTTCGCCTTTGATTTCTCCTTCTCCGGTGAGTCTCGCGTCGATCCATCGCATCCTGGGATGCGCAGTGCAGTTGCGCACCTCCCTAACCTTCTCTTGTTTTCGTTCCACAGCTGTGCGAGGTGCTGCGCCATTTTCCCCAACGCCGGTCTCCTCCACCGCGAGTAGCTCAACGCCGAAGACCTCCATCCGTGCTTCTTCCCCGACAACAAGCTCGACCCTGAGATATACCTAATCGAGGTGAATCTCGCGCACCAGTCCGTTTCCTCCCTCTCCCTCTGTACTGATCACGTGACGTCGCCGTAGTTGGGCTGAGCCGCTGTGCTCGCTTCCAGCTGCATTCCGATGGTCCCCGCTGACCCCAAGAACCTCAAATGGACGCGAAACTCGACATGCTCCCCGCATGTATTTTTTTTTTTGAGATTTTTCGTGGCCTTTCGACCTGGTTCCGGCGAGCAGCCGCCGCTCCCCGGCGAGCTGCGTCCACCATGGTCGACAGCCATGGCGGGATCTAGTGTGGCACAGTATGGATCTGATGTGACGTGGCATTGTAGCCCTCCTTGTGGCCTGATTGTAGCCCTCCTTGCTCCAAAAATCTATGTGACCCATTTGTGGCTGCAACGTGATTGGCCGGATCCCGTGTGGCACAAGGCTGATCTGGTGCGGCCATGACTCTGTGGTCACCTTTGTGGCCCAGATCTGATTGGTCCGCCCAAATTTTAATCCTTTTTCTGAATTAGTTAAATCGCCAAAAATCGCCTGAAAGTTGTAAAATGCGTAATAAATCGAATACACATCAGAAAAATGCGAAACCAATTTTGTTGGCTTCCTTACACCCAGATCTATCCACCAAAAATGTCAAATCACATGAAACTCGTCCTATGTTTTCTGTAAAAATGCTTTGGTCCAGATCTTGTTTAAATCTTAATTAATTCCCTGTTGCTCCATAAATCCTGAACTCGTGCATGTCTGTTAAGCTACTGTTAACACACTTATAAAACATTTTTCTACTGTCATACTTGTTTAATTATTTTCTTATGATTTAAATCATGTTCTGCATTGTATAAATTGTTATAAATAATCCATATTGCAATAAATCACCAAACTCTACTGTAAATTACTTTCAGTGGTACTCTTCACTAGAAAAATGCCACTGGACACAAATTAATTTTTGAAATTAATAATTTAATTAATCAACTCAAGTTAATTTAAGTAATTAACTTAATCAAGAGTCAATGAAAGAAATACTCCAGACGAAAATAATTAATTAAGTTTTGCACTTACAGTGTAAATGACTGTATGAAATAATTAAATCATATTGGATCATATCATCGCATCTAACATGCATTATTTCCTTGTCACGATGTATAGTGACCGCGGAGACTCCGGAGCCTCTGGACTTCCAGCTGCCACAGGAGGAGGCACAATAGACGCAGGAGGAGCAGTAGACTGACACCATCGATGACTTTGCTAGTGCCGTACCTGAGCCAGGCAAGCCCCGGTGCATGCCTACCTTGTTAGGATTTTTATTTTCTCACTTGATTGGGGCTAGTAATTGTTTGTGCATTAGGTTATTAGGAGTTGATGTGAAACCATAGAACTGCATTAAGACCCCCTTCCATATTTACCTTGTGTCCTATTTTTGCAGTAGTTGGTTCTAGGATATCGTTAGAATCTGCTATGCTTAGGGTCTAGCGGACGGTAGAAGACGAGTGGTTGGTCCCACTCGCATGATAGGAATTACTCTGGATTGTACTAACAGAATTTAGATTTGTTGCAGGCCGGACGGGGGTTTTTTGTGTAGGGATGGTTGGAGAAGGCTGGGCCTTCACGATGGTAGCCCCGTCTGTGTCGGTTAAGGACCGTTCGTTGTTGGCCCTATTGAGCAAGCTTGAACGTACTGATCACATGCTAGTGTTTTATGGGCCTAGTAAACTGATGTAGTCTGTGTTGCCCTAGTGTGCGGTGGAAGCCTGCTCTTTATATCATGGTATTCGGGAGAAAACTGATGCCTCCCGATCGGGGCGTATGTCTGGGACGGGGACCGTGCGGGAGGGCCTTTCTCGGGAGGAGTTGGATCCGGCCTAGCTCTAGGGGGACCGGCGCGAAAGGTTGCCGCATGCGGCTTTTGCGCGTATGCGTCGTGTGGTCAGGTTTCTCCTACAGGATGTACATCGATGCCGCCGCTCTCGGAAATGAGCATCCACTTGTTCAGTGCGCCACATCGTAGTATGGATTATGGATGATGATTATATTGTTGTTGATTACATTATTGCTTTACTTATATTTACTTACTGTTGTATATTATCCATGATGTATTGTTACTTACCCGTTCTAGCTAAGTGCATATTATTGGTTAAGTATTTAATTTGAATTAAAACTTGAAAGTAATGACCAAGTAATTAGTGCGGTTTTATATGCATGAGTCAGCCTACCCCCTTGTGGCCTTGCATACTAGGAGTCGGCTGTAGATAGCCACGTTGACGGGTAAGTCTTGCTGAGTATTAGTTGCTCAGGGTTTGACTCTATAATGTTTTGTGTAGGTAGCGTCTTTGTTCCTGACTCTTCTGGTGGAGGTGGTCAGTGGGAGGGACAGCCTCCTGTGGGTGGACCGTCCACTGGGAGCTGGATGAGTGATCTCCAGCTGAGTTCGCATCATCGGGCTTGTGATGCGGATTTGTGTATCGTGAGCGCGTGCTCCTTGTTGTATCGTCGTTCTTCAGACTTGGATTTGTATCGTTTTAGACTTCCGCTGTGCTACTCGATGTTTTAATTGGACTAATGTAATAACTTTAAGACTTAAATTTATGCTCTTTATGTGATGTACTGTTGTGTCTGTTCATCAGCACTTCCGACTCGATCCAGTAAAAAGCGGAAACGCTACATCCTTTCCCTGATGCACTAGGAATGGTATCCCTGGAAGAGCTATATTTTACTGATAATGCAAATGCAGCCACAATGACTGTGGACTTGAAAAACCTACGTGAACTGAGAATCTATGGCTTGACAGGAGTCTGTCATTTGGAAACATAACTGAGTTTGTTGAAAAGTTGCCACGGTGTTCTAGCAACAAGTTGGCTGATTTGAGTTCAGGTTACAATAATATGACTTTTTCCAAATGAGATGGAGCACTTAACTCGATTAGTCTCTATTGACTTTGCAAATAATAGCATGAGTGGAGCTATACCTCCAGAGGTCGGGAAACTTCCTATATTAGACACACTCATCCTTAAGTTAAACCAACTTAGTGGCCAAATACCACTACTGCCGACAACCATCACAACATTGGACCTCTCCACGAACTGTATATCCGGGCATTTCCCAAAAGAATTTGTAGCTCCAAATCTTGAAGCTCTAATTCTGTCCTCAAATTACATTATGGGCGAGGTTCCTGAATCTTTTTGTGAGTCACAAAACATGAAGCTCCTAGATTTATCAAATAACTTACTTGAGGGAGAACTACCCTGCTGTCTCAGCATGCAAAAGATGTTGTTCCTACACTTACGTAACAATAGCTTTTCAGGAATGTTCCCTTCGGGGATCCAAAGCTGCTCCTCAATGGTTTTGCTAGACCTTTCATGGAACAAGTTACATGGTACAATACCCAGGTGGACTGGAGAATTAGCAAGATTGCAATTTTTGCAGCTAAGTCACAATATGTTCTGTATTCCAGTGAACATTACCGATCTTGGTGCACTTCAGTGCTTGAATTTAGCAGCCAACAATATATCTGGATTAATACCCTTATCTTGGTCAAAGTTAGTTTATATGACTCTTAACTACCCAGTGCGACCAATTTTTTTTTTTTTTTTTTTTTTTTTTTAGATAAACGGCACCCTTGCCGCTGCCTCCTGGAGGCGGGTGCGGGACGGGGGATCGAACCCCCGTCGGCTCCAGCGCGCCCTTGCGCCTTGCCATCAGGCCAGAGGCCTGTCCGCACCCAGTGCGACCATATGATGCAGATTTGAACTTTATGGAAACAGGACCAGAATTTTTCTACCTTGTGATAAAGGATAAAGTACTCATGTATAGATCACATGGGGTACTTGACATGGTTGGGATTGACTTGTCGCAGAACTACTTAACAGGTGAAATTCCATGCGAATTAACTTCTCTGGATGGACTACTGAATTTAAATTTGTCGTGGAATCACTTGACTGGACAAATTCCCGAGACGATTGGGGATATGAAATCAGTGGAATCACTCGACCTATCAAGGAATAATCTTTCTGGTCAAATCCCATCAACCTTATCAGACTTGACATATTTAGGCTCCTTAGACGTATCATATAACAGTCTTACAGGACGAATTCTATCTGGACGTCAACTCGACACTCTGTACATAGATAACCCGTCCATGTACAATGACAATAGTGGCCTTTGCGGTCCTCCCCTTCGAAGGAGTTGTTCAGGCAGTCACTCAACAGAAAATGGCAACCAAATGACGAGGAAAAAGAATTCTGAGACATTATTCTTGTACGTTGGACTTGGTTCAGGTTTTACAGTTGGTGTATGGGTTGTGTTCTGTGTGATGCTGTTCGAGAAAACATGGCGAATTTCCTATTATCGATTCTTTGCCATAGCATGTAACGTCCCGCTCTCCGAGTCGGGCCCGTATACACCTGGCAGCTCTCTAGGATCTCAAGACTTTTCTCAGATACCAACACAAGTCTTTTCTACGCACTTTGTCACCCATCTCAAAATTGCTCCAGGCCAAACACGCTTAACCTCGGAATTCTTTCGAGATGAGCTTCCGGAAAAGAAGTTGCAACTTGTTAGTATAAATATAGATAGCTTAATAGGAAAAGAAGTTGCAACTCTATCAGTCCTATTAAGCTCTGGACCAGGATGTCACATACTCACTCCTTTAGAAGACCGACGTCCTCGTCGGTCAACCCTAATCCAAGATCGTCCTCTCTTGGCCACGTCCGTGTGACCAGTGCTAGCGCATGTGCCATGCTATGTGACCACTCCGGACCCACACCAGTCATGCGCCCCATGCCTGCGCAACTGCACTCACACGCACCCGAGAAACCGCGAGAGTCGGCTCTGATACCACTATAACGTCTGCAACTTGTTAGTATGAGTATTCTATCAGTTCTATTAAGCTCTGGGCCAGGATGTCACAGAGCATACGATAGAGTGTATGTGGTTTTGCTTGTGGCCTGGGGCAGGTTAGCTAGACAAACTACAGCAAAATAAGTACTACTGATAGGCATCCGACAGTCTACAAGAAAGTAATAAAGTGAATAAATGAAGGTGAAGAGACCATGCAGCACTTTCAGTTAGTATTTTTGTTGAGTTGTAAGAGGTAATGATGAAAAATTGTGTCTACCGTCCATGGTCATGACGAAGTACCATATGACTTGTTATAAATGTCTAAATTTATTGTTTATATATCATCGACCCTGGCGTAAAGATGTTGCTTATGTCGATGCACCCATTTTAATTTGGTGACCCTCACGCCATCCTTTTGAAGTCCCCCGGGGCCTGATTTGGTGGCCACGCCACGCCGCAACTAGCGTGCGCAATCTGCGGATAGCAGCAGATGAAGAGCCACGCGATGTCGCTGCTCGTTCGCCCGGCCGTCGCCGGAACGTATTCAGTGGCAAGTGGGACGACCGGCGGACTCACGTCATCCACACACGTCTCTGTCACCGATCATGTATCACCAGCAAGGACAATTTTTGGACTTTGAGGCTTTGAAGATGAGAGCGATAAGCATCCCTAGTAGCACGGCGACGGCGACAGCGCGAATGCACGACGGCTGCTAGAACTGTCATTTTTTAATGGCGCAGTTCTCCCTGGAATATAAGCAGTAGAAGGCACATATGCAGTATTGCGCAGGCCGTATTGGTCTGGTCTGGGATAGGACCCGTATATGGTCACGATTTTGCTGTCTAATGACAGTCAACCTAGCGTGAGCTGTGGTGCAATACAATTCTACTCGTGTCTAGCTCTACCTTGGAAAAAAAGCAACTGACTGACGGCTTCCACACGCGCACACCGGTTACTGAATTGAACCAACGACCTCCCTACCGTTTACCATAGCTATCACTGACACTGACAACTATCATACTGATCTTGATAATTCCTGACATTGGACCGCCCTTTTAAGGGGAGGATGTTAGTTGATCTCAGGACCCGGTCCAACGATCGGGTCCATCCCTTGATCCGCGCCCTGATCGGGGGCGCACAACCGTTTATGGTTGGTGGGCCGCTGTCGCACTGCGCATATAAAAGGATGCATGGGGGCCGAGGGCACGCACGCCAAGGTTCGCCGTAGCCCCACTCCCCACCTACAAACCCGCCGATCTAGGGTTGCGCAGAAGCGACGGGAAGCTCCGCCTCCGCGGTGCCACTGCGCCGTCGCACCACGACCACAACCTCCAGTGATGGCTTCCTCCTCGGCCCCCAATCCGATGCCCGGCGGTAACCTCCCTCCCTCACTCCCTCTCGTTCAAGTAGATCGAGTCATGAACATGATTATCTAGTAAAGGTTTACCCGCTGGATCTCTCGCCTAGAGTTTTATTTCTATCAATAGTATCAGAGCCAGGCTAGTGTGTAGATCTAGATCAGGGAAAGTTTTAGGGTTATGGTTTTCATTTTTCTAGATCTAAGTTCAGTGTGCCGCCAGGACCCCATGAGCCGGCAACACGAGCACTCGTGCTCAGAGAAGAAGAGAAGGAGGTAGAAATCACAGTAAAAGGAATCAAATCAAACCCTAACCCTAGGCTTACCTGATGACCGGCGCCGGATCTGGTTGAGATCGCCGCCGGGAAGTCGCCGCTCCACCCTGCTCACCACCGCCGTCGTGCGGGAAGTCATCCACCGTCGTGCGGGAAGTAAAGCCGAGCCGCGGTGCATTGACTGAGCACGGTCTCAAGGCACCGTCACAGAGCCGCTCGACGGCGGCGCGCTCACCCTCAGGTGGACGCGCGCGCCGGCGAGGGGGTCTGCGGCGGCGCCGCCTTGCTCTCCTCCGGCCATCGGCCGAGTCACCACCGCGTTGCGGGAAGAGAAGAGAAGGCGAGAGAGAAAGAATGAGCTAGGGTTTTCGGGGGCGGCGAGATTTCCGCGTTTTATTCGACGCTCGACGAGCCTCCGTCGTTCATCGCGACGGAGGGCCGAGATCGGCGCGGGGCTGAGACAACCTCTCGCCGGGCCGGGCCGGCCCAGCCGCGGGCGCTTTCGCGCGCGCGCGGTATGGGTCGCTCGTTTTCGCGTTCCGGGCCGGACCGAGGAGTTTTCACAGTAGCGTTTTTATTTCGTTTTATTCATTTCCAGAAGCAGTTTGAGTGAATTTTGATTGAATTTGATCTCTGGAAAAATTTGAACCAACGAGATAATTATTCCAGAGAGTAGAAAAGTGAATCGCTGCTTCTGTTCATGATTTACTGCAAGTTATGCTACTGTTTTCCGCTGCAAGTTTAGTTTAGTTCCCTCATAAAATTGGAACCAACGGGAAAATTTTATTTGGGAGAGTAGTATATTTTTAAGTAAATTATGATGTTGTTATTTTTTTGACCAAAGTTGATGATAGCAACGTTGTAAAGTTTTATTCATGAGTTTTATACATTTATTCTATTTCTGCCCAACGGTGATGTAGAATTGATGTAGAAGAAATTTGTATGTTTTAATTTTGACCAACGTTAAATTAAGGCATGCAAATTTATTATTTCAGTAAATGTTTCTCACTTTCTTATGGTTTTATTTCAGTTTATGACCCCATGGCATGCATCAAGTCCATTCCACCCCTTAACGGCAACAACTATGGGGCGTGGCGTGAGAACCTTGAGATGGCACTTGCGCTGTCCAACATTGATCGAGCTATCACTGATCCTTGCCCCATAGAACCTGCTGCCCCTGTGAGGGCAGAGAATGAGAGCGATGATGCTTTCAACACACGGGTGCGTGACCATGCGCCCGTGAGGATGAAGTATGATGGGGAGAAGATGATGTGGGATCAGTCAAACCGCAAGTGTTTGATGGTGATCAAGAGCTCCATTGTGGAGAGTATAAGGGGAGCAATCCCAACATGCGCCACTGCAGTAGAGTACCTCCAGAAAGCAGAGAGCCAGTTCACTGGCTCTTCAAAGTCTTATGCATCCACTCTTATCAAGAGGTTAGTCAATGAGAGGTACACTGGTGGTGGTGTGAGAGAGCACATCTTGAAGATGAATAACTGGGTAGCTAAGCTTGCAACAATGGACATCCCTTTACCTCCTGATTTCCTTGTCTTTTTGGTGTTTGCTTCGCTGCCCAAGGATTCTGAGGCCTTTGAGGTCAATTATAACTCTCAGAAAGAAAAGTGGACTATGGAGCAGCTCATTGCACAATGTGTGCAAAAGGAGGAAAGAAACAAGAATCTGAGAGGTGGTGAGATAAATCACCTCAAGCACAACAACAAGAAGAGGAGTTTCCCTAACAAGAACTCCAATTATAAGAACAACTCCTCAAAGGGCAAAGCTCCACAGAATGATCACCAGCAAGGACCAAGCTAGGCACCAATGGTCAACATGAACCAATGCAAGTGGTGCAAGAAGGAAGGGCATTATCAGAAGGATTGCCCTCAATTCCTGAGGCACCTGCTTAAGAGTGGGATTCCATACGAGGAGGATCCTGCGAAGAGGAGAAAGAACCATTAGAGTTGCTAATGGACTTGAAGCGGACGTTGAAGCCATAGGAGAACTCCCATTGAAGTTGAAGGATGGCTTTGTACTTCGTCTTCAAGACGTGCTTTATGTTCCCTCTTTGCGTAGAAATTTAATAAGTGTTTCTCGCTTGGATAGCGATGGATTTGCTTGTAATTTTGATAATGCACAATGTGAGATTAAGTTTAAGAACAAGTGTGTTGGTCTTGCCTTTCGACAAGACAAGTTATATTTATTATCACTTTGTGAGAATGTGAATGTAGTATGCACTGAGAATGTGGATGCCTCCTCTAAGAATAATAAGAGAAAGAGAATTGATGATGTATCTTCGAAATTGTGGCACTGTCGTTTGGGCCACATTTCGAGGGGGAGAATAGAACGTTTAGTTCATCATTCAATTCTACCGCCCTTAGAACTTTTAGATTTTGAGCAATGCATCGATTTTGCATTAAGGGCAAGTACGTTAAGAAAAATTAAGAAAGATGCTAAACGAAGCACAGGGATTTTACAAATAATCCACATAGATATATGTGGTCCTTTTCCTGTGAGATCTGTGGATGGTTTTGATTCATTTATTACCTTCACAGATGATCATACGCGTTATGGCTATATTTATCCAATTAAGGAGCGTTCAGAAGCGCTGGATAAATTTAAGATATTTAAGGCTGAAGTAGAAAATCAGCACAACTTAAAGATTAAAATAGTCAGATCCGACCGTGGGGGAGTACTACGGTCGTCATACCCCATATGGCCAAGCTCCGGACCTTTTGCAAGTTTCTGCATGAAAATGGCATAGAGCTCAATACTCCACACCGGGGAGCCTCAGCAGAATGGAGTGGCAGAAAGAAGAAACCGTACCCTTATGGATATGGTGAGAAGCATGAAGTTATTCCTCTATCGATGCGAGTGTGGATGGAGGCCTTAAAACCGCCATACATATTCTTAATCGAGTCCCCAGTAAGTATAGAGAAGACACCATATGAGTTATGGACTGGGAGAGAGCCCTCACTTGGTTATTTCCGTGTGTGGGGTTTGCCAGCTGAGCCCAAGTGTATAACCCAAAACATTGGGAAACTAGATCCCAAGACAGTAGTTGCCATTTCATTGGCTATCCAGAAAAGTCTAAAGTTATCGTTTCTATTGTCCTGATAGACATACTAAATTTGTAGAGACGAGACATGCTGTCTTCTTGGAAGATGACATGGTTAGGGGGAGCACGGCAGCTCGAGAAGTTAATCTTGAGGAGAAACGGGTGTTTGCACCCATTCCTATGACTCAAGAGCCTTTCTTCTTTGCCGCCTATGCTGCTGCCGTCTGTGCGTGACACTGAGGTGACAGCACCTGTTGTTAGTTCTCATGTGGCGTCAACAAGCACAAATGAGGAACCTGTCCTTCAGGAGCCTACAGAAACGTTGCCCCACAAGAGGAGGAGCTGCAACAGCCTCAAGTAGCGCCAACCATAGAGGCCCCTAGAAGTCTCAAAGAATAAGGAAACCAGCCATTCCTAGCGACTATGAGGTCTATGAATGTGAAGAAGCACAAATGGGTGGTGAGCCCACTACTTTTGAAGAAGCCATGAGAAGTGCTGATGCATCGAAGTGGCGAGAAGCCATGGAAGATGAAATGAAATCCATGAGTACCAACAAGGTTTGGGACTTAGAAGAAATTCCTAAAGGAGTCACCACATAGGCTGTAAATGGGTCTACAAATTAAATATGACTCTCAAGGGAAGATAGAGAGATATAGGCACGTCTTGTGGCGAAAGGTTTCACTCAAAGAGAAAGAATATATTATAATGAGACTTATTCCCCAGTCTCATGTAAGGATTCTTTTAGAATCATAATGGCTTTGGTGGCGCATTACGATTTAGAATTACATCAGATGGATGTAAAGACGGCGTTCCTTAATGGGGATTTAAATGAAAATGTTTACATGGCTCACCCAAGGGTTTTGTTGTGGAAGGAAAAGAAAATAGGGATGCCGCCTAAATAAGTCCATTTATGGGCTAAAGCAAGCATCTAGGCAGTGGTACTTAAAGTTCCATGAAACTAAAGTAAGTTTGGGTTTAGTAAAAACATCGAGGACAATTGCATTTATGCAAAGTTTAAGAATGAAAAATTCATTTTCCTATCCTGTATATGGATGATATCCTACTAGCTAGTAGTGACTTGAATCTACTTCTGGAGACGAAAAGTTTTTGTCCTCGAATTTTGATATGAAAGATCTTGGTGAAGCATCGTTCATTTAGGAATTGAGATTCACCGAGATAGAAGAAAGGAGGGGTATTAGGACTCTCGCAGAAGACATACCTAGAAAGGTTCTAAGAAAATATGGTATGCATGCGAGTAAACCTACGCCTGCTCCTATAGTCAAGGGCGATAGATTTGGGAAATTTCAATGTCCCAGGAACCAATATGAGATCGATCAAATGAAAGCGGTTCCATATGCTTCAGCTGTCGGAAGCTTACAATATGCTCAAGTATGTACTCGCCCTGACTTAGCGTTTGTTACCGGGGTACTTGGAAGATTTCAAAGTAATCCAGGATTAGAACACTGGAAAATGGTTAAGAAGGCTTTGCGATATTTGCAAGGCACTAAAGGCCTCATGTTTACGTATAGAAGAACTGATTCCCTAGAGATTAAAGGGTATTCAGATTCAGATTTTGGGGGTAATGTGGGTGATAATAAATCCACATCAGGTTATATCTTCACCCTAGCAGATGGAGCTATCTCGTGGAGAAGCTCAAAGCAAAGAATTACTGCTTCATCTACGATGTATGCAGAGTTTATAGCATGGTATGAGGCCACAGGGCAAGCAAAGTGGTTGCGAAAATTTATACCCGGGTTGAAAGTGATTGACAGCATTGAAAGACCACTCAAGATGTACTGCGACAATGAACCCGCAGTGTTTTATGCTCACAACAATAAGTCAAGTGAAGCTTCCAAGCACATTGACATTAAGTATTATGTTGTGAAAGAAGAAATCCAGAATGATCACATAAGTCTTGAGCATATACCTTCAGAGGAAATGCTAGCGGATCCGTTCACAAAAGGCTTACCACCCAATATGTTCAGAGAACACTTAGCCGGCATAGGTTTAAGGGAAAACCTATGATCACTGGATATTAAGGGCCTAGAATAAGAACTATTTCAAAGTGGAGAAAGTGTATTGTGGCTGTTAATCTGATAGTATACTCTATCATGACGAGGCACGCTCTATGCACTGATCTGTGATGAGATGGTTGTTTTAAGTTAAAGAATCAAGGTTAAGTGTAAGTTCAAGGAAAGTTGAGATCAAGGGGGAGATTGTTAGTTGATCTCAGGACCCGGTCCAACGATCGGGTCCATCCCTTGATCCGCGCCCTGATCGGGGGCGCACAACCGTTTATGGTTGGTGGGCCCCTGTCGCGCTGCGTATATAAAAGGATGGGTGGGGGCCGGGGGCACACACGCCAAGGTTCGTCGTAGCCCCACTTCCCACCTACAAACCCGCCGATCTAGGGTTGCGCAGAAGCGACGGGAGCTCCGCCTCCGCGCCGCCACTGCGCCGTCGCACCACGACCACGACCTCCAGCGATGGCTTCCTCCTCGTCTCCCAATCCGATGCCCGACGGTAACCTCTCTCCCTCACTCCCTCTCGTTCAAGTAGATCGAGTCATGAACATGATTATCTAGTAAAGGTTTACCCGCTGGATCTCTCACCTAGAGTTTTATTTCTATCAGAGGAACCTACCAGCTACCAGCACACAAACAGATATCACTCCCTGTGCTCATTACAACCATGCGTCACGAAGCTACTAAGTTACTGCTGCTCGTCGCCCGCGGCCTATTCCTCGTGGTCGTCGCGCATGCAGTGCAGCAGCCGATACCAGCTGGTGGTAATGACGCTAAAGAGCTGCATACCGCGCGAGAGGGAAGCCCTGCTTGCCTTCAAGAAAGGTATCACCAATGACACTATAAATCTCCTCGCTTCTTGGCGACAAGGCCAGGATTGCTGCCGGTGGACAGGCGTCACCTGCAGCAACAGAACAGGCCATGTCACCATGCTTGATCTTCATGACGCGCCGTTGGAAGGCCAGATAAGTCCTTCCTTGCTTTCTCTGGAGTATTCGGAGTACCTCGACCTTAGCACTTACTTCCTGGAGGGACCTAACTTTGGTGTCCCGGAGTTCTTGGGTTCTATGGAGAACTTGAGACGTCTCGATCTCTCATACATTCCTTTCTCTGGTAGAGTACCGCCCCAGCTCGGTAACCTTTCGAACTTGCAATTCCTTGACCTCAGTTGGATGCAAAATTCTTTTTCAACAGACATCTCATGGTTAGCTAATCTACATTCTTTGGAGTATATTGACATGAGTGATATAAATCTCAGCACAATAGTCGATTTTCCTCTTGTGGCCAACATGATTGCAACTCTGAAGAAAATCATTCTTATCAACTGCTCGCTTCCAAGGGCAGACCAGTCAATCCCATACTTCAACCTTACAAAACTTGAAGAGCTCGATCTCTCATGGAACTTCTTTGGCCACTCAATTGCATCATGCTGGTTTTGGAATGCAACAAGCATCAAGGATCTCGGACGTGTTTCGACTCATCTTAGTGGCCACTTCCCTGATGCACTAGGAGGAATGGTGTCGCTCCAACGCCTGGCCTTTATTAATAACGGAAATGCAGCCACAATGACCGTGGACTTGAAAAACCTACGTGAACTGGAAGTCATATGGTTCGATGGAACTCTCTCGTCTGGTAACATAACTCAGTTTGTAGAAAGGCTGCCACGGTGTTCTAGCAACAAATTGTATTCGTTGAGTTCAGCGGATAATAATATGACAGGTCTGCTTCCGAATGTGATAGAGCACTTAACCGGATTAACTTTGATAGACCTTTCAAATAATAGCATTAGTGGAGCTATACCTCCAGAGCTCGGGAAACTTCATTTATTAGACGACCTCAGCCTTAGTTCCAACCAACTTACTGGCCAAATACCACTAGTGCCGAAAACCATCAGGATGTTGGACATCTCCATGAACTGTTTATCAGGTCATTTGCCCACAAAATTTGGAGCTCCAAATCTTACAGCTCTAATTTTATCCTCGAATTACATTACGGGCGAGGTTCCCGATTCCCGAATCTCTATTTGTGAGTCACGAGACATGAAGGTCCTAGATTTATCAAATAACTTATTTGAGGGAGAACTACCTCGCTGTTCCAGTATGCAAAACATGTTGTTTCTACACTTAAGTAACAATAGCTTTTCAGGAATGTTCCCTTCGTGGATCCAAACCTGCTCCTCACTAGTTTTTCTGGACCTTTCATGGAACAAATTACAAGGAAAGTTACCAAGGTGGATCGGAGAATTAGCAAGATTGAAATTTTTGCAGCTAAGTCACAATATGTTCTGTGGAGATATTCCACTGAACATCACGAATCTTGGATCACTTCAGTACTTGAGTTTAGCATCAAACAATATATCCGGATTAATACCCCCAACTTGGTCAAAGTTAGTTGAAATGACTCTAAAGTACCCACTGGCACCATGGTGGTTGGATTCATTCATTAGAAATCAACAAGCAGAAGTTTTGTCCCTTGTGATGAAGCATCAGGTACTCATATACGGACCACGTGGGATAGGTGGCATGTTTGGGATAGACTTGTCCCAAAACTCCTTAACAGGTGAAATTCCAGATGAAATGATATTTCTTGATAGATTGTCGAACTTAAATTTATCATGGAATCACCTGATTGGAAAAATTCCAGAGAATATTGGATCAATGAAATCGATGGAATCCCTTGACCTCTCAAGGAATAACCTTTCCGGTGCAATTCCATCAAGCTTGTCAGATTTAACATCTTTAAGCTCCTTGGACCTATCGTATAACAGTCTTACAGGAAGTATTCCATCAGGACGTCAACTCGACACTTTGTACACAGAGGACCCGTCCATCTACGATGGCAATAGTGGCCTTTGTGGTCCACCACTTCCAAGGAGTTGTTCTGGCAGTAACTCAACAGAAAGTGGCAACCAAATGACAAGAGAAAAAGGTTCTGAGACAGTATTCTTTTACTTCGGACTTGGTTCGGGTTTTACAGTTGGTCTCTGGGTTGTGTTCTGTGTGATGCTGTTCAAGAAAACATGGAGAATTTCCTGTTACCGCCTCTTTGATAGAGCATACGACAGAATCGTGTTTGTGGTTGTGGCCTGGGGCAAGTTAGCTAGACAAGATACTAACTACTACTGAGAGGCATCGGACAGTAATGTTGGCACGGCACTACAATAAATTGAAGTGAATAAGTGAAGAGACCCTGCCACTTAGTATAGTTTGGTTGAACTTGGAACAGGCAATGATGAACGAATTTGAGTCTTGTGTACGTCCATGGTCCTGACGAACTGTATCATGTCGACCTGTTGTTAATGTATTTAAAAAATATTGCTTATCAGCTTGTTCGCTTGGTCTGCTGCTTATCAGCCGCTACAGTGTTCGCAGTTATTTCTTCTGTAGCCGCTACAATGTTCGCAGTTATTTCTTCTGCAATTCAGCAAGCCGAACAGGCTGTATATCATTGGCCCTGGCGTAAAAATGGTTCTTATGTCGACGCACCCATTTTTATTTGGCGAGCCTCATGGCATCCTTGTGAAGGCCCCCGCGGGCCGATCTGATGGCCAGCATAGCACAATCAGACTGACGCCCGTCCATACGTACAGCAGTCGAGCAAGTATAGTAGCTGGCCACGCCACGCCGCGGCAAGAGTTAGCAAGCTGCGGGATGGCAAGTGTGACGACCGGCCATCCACTACAAGAAACTAGTGAAGGCGTCAGTAGTTTCTGTGGCAACACGCGATGTCGTTGCATGTTCGCCCATCGCCGGAACGTACGAGTTTCAATGGCAAGTGGGACGACCTGCGACTGACGTAGTCATCCATACACGTCACCATCACCGATGATGTAGTTACTGCAGGTAGCGTCCAGATCGGGGCCCTAATTACCAGCCGCGGACAATATATATTCGGGCTTTGGGGTTCTGAAGATGAGAGCGACAAGCGTGACTAATAGCACGGCGACGGCGACGGCAACGCCGTGAACTCGCCGGCGAGCCATTCGCTGCGTACGAAATCATGCGGGGCACAGAAAATGAGCGCGCGTCGGATGGCATCGGGATCGGGGCCGCACAGCAGCTATCCTATGACAACGTTCGGCACGTAATCCGAATCCTGTGAACCTCGCGGTTACATCTTGTGATACCGACAGCCAGCTGGCTGCCCGGCCGGCCGGCACTCTAGCTACAACTTTACTCAGATGTGCCCTGTCATTCCTAGCTTACTCTGCCCGCCGTGGTTGGCAACTCGACGACGACCGACCCGAGCATGCATGAGTATGGTGAGCGCTGGTGCATCAGTGATGCACTCCATCTTCGATGAAACTGCCGCAGAACGTAATGCCTACGTTCGATAGCTCTGGTCCACTCCATAAGTTCGTCCGTCAACGCTCTGTACAAGAGCAGTGCAGTTACCAGTTATAGTGTGTCTACGATGGAAAAATTCCATCGGCTGACGGCTTCCACACGCGCACACACCTGTCACTGAATTTAATAAGCAACGACTTCCTTACCGTTTACGATGGTACTATCACAGACAGCTTAGCCGCCAGCATACTGAAACAACTTTCTACTATCCACCGTGCCTCTTTTTAAGGGAAGAAAGTACCAGTTACCTACACACAAACAGATAGTAGTAGAGAGAATCACTCATTGCTCATTACAGCCATGCATCACACATCCGTGAAGCTCTTGTGCCTCGTCATCTGCAGCTTCTTCCTCTTAGCGAGTGCTCTGCCGCAGCCAAAATCAGCTGATGATAATGTTGCTAATAGCTGCATACCGAAGTGGCCAAGTAATTAATCAAGCTTGATCTTCAAGGTTCCTGGCCTTATGATCAACCATACTTAGTTGGGCAGATTAGTCCTTCCCTGCTTTCGCTTGAACAGTTGGTGTACCTTGACCTCAGTTTGAACTTGCTAGCGGGGCCTAACTACAGTGTCCCAGAGTTTTTGGGTTCTATGGAGAACTTGAGGCATCTCGATCTCTCGTACATTCCTTTCTCTGGTACAGTACCGCCTTTGTTCGGGAACCTTACCAAGTTGGAGTACCTCAACCTCTCCAACACATCGTTTTTTGGCACTGTGCCGCCCATGCTCAGCAACCTTTCGAACATACGATATCTTTTTTTTTTTTGCGAAAGGGGAATTCCATTGATATTAAGGCATATTACATCCCCGGATTACAGAACACCCCCAACAACTCCAACTCCATCGATGGGAGACAAGAACCTTGAAAGAGCCATAAATTCCACCATCTAGGATCACCATCCAGACGGATATGCCACGGAAGAGAACTCCGATCTGAACGAAAACACGGCCATCTCACCATCCGCCACCGCCATCCTCATCTCTGACGGGGGAAAATTGAAATCCATCCTTTCGCAAAAGGATAGACTACTGACCTTTCACACGTAAATACAATAAACTTGTCGTCGTCGAGCCCACCGTTAAGCTCATCGTCGCCTTGTTCATCAGATTCGCCGTGGGAAAACACAAATCTAAGAAACATCCAGAAAGATGTCACCGGAAACCAAAATCTCACTAGCCCACAGCCATGGTCAAAAAGAACCACAGCAAAACAAAGGAGGGGCCGGAGTACCTTATTCATGATTGATGATGACACCTTTGCCTTGCCATCACCGTCTGAACACTGAGCCCACCATGTTTGTGCTAGGGAAGTAGTCGTCGCCGACATCGCCGCCGCCTTCTCCTTCGCCAAGCCCGTCATGGAGGCACTTAAACCTAACCCTAACCACAAGAAAACTAGTCCTCAATCCTAACGAGCACCGCCCAGCCGCCCACGCCCGGCCTGAGAGACAGCCTCTCCCCCGCCCGCCGGCGAGGAAAGGCGCTCTCGAGGCCTCCGGCGCGAGCGGCAGGCGCGAGCGGCTTGGTTGGCGGCGGCGCTGGTGAACATACGATATCTTGACCTCAGTTGGATGCAAAATTCGTATTCAACAGACATCTCATGGTTAGCTAACCTGCATTCTTTGGAGTATATTAGCACAAAGAATGCATTGACCTGAGCAATACAAATCTCAACACAATAGTCGGTTACCCTCTTGTGGCCAACTTGATTCCAACTCAGAAGCACATCTTTCTTGTCACCTGCTCGCTTCAAAGTGCGAACCAGTCCATCCCACACTTAAAACCTTACTACACTTGAATACCTCGATCTCTCACAGAACTACTTTGGCCATTCAATTTCATCTTGCTGGTTTTGGAATGTGACAAGCATAAGGAACCTCGGTCTTGATTCAACCTATCTTGGTGGCCCTTTCCCTGATGCACTAGGAAGAATGGTGTCACTCCAGCACCTGGACTTTAATAATAATGGAAACTAGTATGTTTGCCTGCGCATTTGCGCTGCTAGAGTTGATAGTTTTCACATATCGATAATAATATAAAATTTATAAACTTGTATGTAGGTATTTCATAATAAAATTTTATATGCTCTCTTATATGGTCGCATCCCTCGCCTGCTCATCACCTGCTCGTAATGATGCTCGTTAGTTGTCGCCTTGGCTTGTTGTCCGGGTCACTTGTTCCTCTAGTACATTTCTGCCAACTCATTATCTGTCTCGCCTATTTGTTGCCCACTCCGGCAATGGGTACTACCTTCACGCGTCACCTTCCCCTCTCGACTTCCTACTGGTAGGTTGGTCACGTTGTTGTTCAGATTGACTACTCGTCGCCCTCTCATTCAAGGCTCTTCCCGTCCTCCTTTGTAACTTGTTTTTCGGTTCTCTCACTCATCCTTACTCTTTCATCCTCATAGCTTGTTTTTTAGCTTGCTTACTCATCACGTATAATTTAACTATTTTAGACTCATAATGGTATGATGGAAAAATAGAATAAGATTAGAGATATTTTAACTATAGTTATAATCCAAATTAGTTATTTTGGGCTTATAATGGAATGACGGGAAATTTAGAAATAGGTGTGAAGTGTTTTGTTATTTTTTATTATTTTGAATTTAGATTTTTTGACTCATAATGGCATGGTGGGTAATTTAGAAATAGGTTCGAGCGGTATTTTTAGCTATTTTTTATTATTCTGAATTTTGCTATTTTATAAATATTTATAGGGATTTTTGACTAATTTTTTTCATAAAATGGCAGTGGTGGGTAATTTTCTCTTCTTATTTTCTCGGATTAACGTGGGAATTTCTAGCATTTTAGAGCGAACGTGGTGGCTTCTTTTTCTCGTCAATTATATATATAATAGATGCAGCCACAATGACCGTGGACCTGAAAAACCTATGTGAACTGAAAATCCTATTGCTCGGTGGGAGTTTATCGTCTGGAAACATAACTGAGTTAGTTGAAAGGTTACCATGGTGTTCTGGTAACAAGTTGTTTGATTTGAATTCACGTGACAATAATTTGACAGGTGTATTTCCAAATGTGATGGAGCACTTAACAGCAATATACTCTATAGACCTCTCAAACAATAATATCAGTGGAGCTATACCTCCCGAGGTTTGGAAACTTCCTATATTAGATACACTCTTGCTTGGTTCCAACAACCTCAGCGGACAAATACCATCACCGCCGACACGCATCAGAATTTTGGACATCTCCATGAACTGTTTATCAGGGCATTTGCCATTAGAATTTGTAGCTCCAAATCTCGAAGTTCTAAGTCTATCCTCAAATTACATTACAGGTGAAGTTCCTGAATCTATTTGCAAGTCACAAAACATGGCGTTCCTAGATTTATCAAATAATCGATTTGAGGGAGAAGTACCCCGCTGTTCCAGTATGGATAACTTGTTTCTAATCTTTAAGTAACAATAGCTTTTCTGGAATATTTCCTCCGTGGATCAAACAAAGCTTCTTCTCAATTGTTTTCATAGATCTCTCATGGAACTGGTTACATGGAACATTATCAAGGTGGATCGAAGACTTGGAAAACTTGTGTTTTTTGCAGCTAAGTCACAATATGTTCTATGGAAATCTTCCAGAGAACATAACGAATGTTGGATCACTTCAGTACCTGAATTTAGCGTCCAACAATATGTCCGGATTACTACCCTTAAATTGGTCAAATTTAGTCAAAATGACTCAAAAGTACCCATTGGATCCTTGGGACGAATATTATGTATTCTTCGATTCTGAAAGAGGTCCGTGGCCAGAAATTTTCTCCCTTGTGATGAAGCATAAAGTGCTAATGTATGGACCACATGGAGTTGTGGGCATGGTTGGGATTGACCTGTCACTGAACTACTTAACAGGTAAAATTCCAGACGAAATAACTTCTCTAAATGGAGTACTGAATTTAAATTTGTCGCGGAATCACTTGACTGGACAAATTCCTCAGAAGATTGGGGATATGAAATCAGTGGAATCACTCGACCTCTCAAGGAATAACCTTTCCGGCCAAAGCCCATCAAACTTGTCAGACTTAACATATTTAAGCTCCTTAGACCTATCTTTTAACAATCTTACAGGACGAATTCCATCAGGACGTCAACTCGACACTTTGTACACAGAGGACCCGTCTGGTCCTCCTCTTCGAAGGAGTTGTTCAGGCAGTAACTCAACAGAAAGTGGCAAGCAAATGCCAAGGGAAAACGATTCTGAGACAATGTTCTTTTACGTCGGATGTTTTTGGGGTTTTACATTTGGTTTCTGGGTTGTGTTCTGTGTGATGTTGTTCAAGAAAACATGGAGAATCTCCTATTACCGACATTTTGACAAAGCATATGCGACAGAGTGTGCGTGTTTGTGGTTTTGACCTGGGGCAGGTTAGCTAGACGAAGCTACTGTAGAATAACTATGCTGGGAGGCGACAGACGGTAATGTTGGTACGCACTGCAACAAAGTGAAGTGAATATATATTTTTGTTGAACTTGTAAGAGGTAATGATAAAATGTCTCTGTGGCTGTGACGAAATGTACCATCCATGTGAAATTGTTATAAATGTATAAAAATATTGTCTGTATGGACCCTGTGCAAAAATGTTGTTGAAGGACCGAGAAGACGACCAGAGAGGATGAATGGGAGCCTTTAAAAATTCTTCAATAGAGCTTGGCTTATGTCCCAACCCACCTCAAGAACAACCACCAAAATCACACACACAAGGAACGTGATTGTTGACCCTAGGAAAGGTTGTAGAAGAGATATAAGCGTTTCCGGAAGCAAATCAAGCAAAGACACACTTAAAAAGATGAAGTGAAAATTTCACAACAGCAACTCCCTGCCGGATACTCCGGGGGTAGGTCGGACACTCCGGAGGCCGGATACTCCGGGGGTAGGTCGGACACTCCGGCAGACTCAAAACAGCACGCAAACGAACGCGAAAACGGGAGCTCTAAAATTCAAAATCCAATCAAACGACCTCTAAAAATCACGAAATTTGAACCATAACTTCACCGTGAGATGGAGAACATCATCATAAAGGATCCATCATAAAATTTTAGATCGAACGGGATGAACTAGGATTTGGAGGAAACTTCACAAATCCGTGAAATTGAGGGTGCTCGTGCAACGATTAGGTCAAGAACCTATCAAGGATTGTTCTAACACATCATGGCACCAAGATTCCCCAAGAAATCCGTCCCAAAACGCATCACACAAGTCGAATCGAAAATCACCCGAAAATAGCTTCGAAAAAGGGAAAAAAGAGAAATTCGAGAACAAGATGTAGATGAGCAACAAGGGCACGAATTTGATTCCACCAAAACTCAATCCATTGATACAAAAACAAGATACATAAGTTCCTTGCTAGGACGCCGCCCTCATCCTCCCTCTTTTGTGATGAACAAGGAATACAAGCTCTCACCTCATCTCCCTTCCTCTCCTCTTCTCTCTAGCTCTCTCCTAGCAAATCCTATCTCCCAGATGCAAATGAGTTGGTCAAGAGAGGCAGCCATCTCCTGCCCCCTCTCTCCTTATCTACTCCTTTTTCTTTTCCAACATACCCTCAAGGCATAATACACTCCCACCTCCCGCTAGGGGCAAAACTGTCCAACTATTCCTTCTTTGCCCGAAAGCCATCGGGCTCTTCACGACTTTGCTTCGCCTCGACAAAATCTTTGCGATGGTGCCACGTGCACCACCATCCGCCTCCGCGGGTTTTGAGGTCCAAACCGGGAAAACATCCGCCCGCCGATTTTGCGGCCAAATCGTGAAACCGTCTCGATGTCGATACGTGGCACCTCGTCCCGTGAACCTCGCCATCAAGCTTTCTCGTCCCAGCCCATCGGGACCCTTCGCTTGCCTCGGCCTCTCGTTCGCCTTGACTTAGTCAACCCGCCGTCTTCATCACCTCTACGGTTTTGAGGCCAAACCGCGAAACTCTCCGTTTCTTGTCCGCCATATGTACAGTGTGGATCACTCTTGACCTCACCCGTCCGGACCCAAGCCTCCCGCTTGGTCCCGATTCTCCCGTCGTTGACCATCAAGTTGACTCCATTGACCTACACATCATTAGACAAGCAAACACATTTCTCATTCTCCTTCAATCATCTCAACACCTTCACCAACTCCGGTTAGCCATAAACATAATCATAAACATGCTTATGCAACCCTTAAAATCCCACATTTCAAACCCGAACCTCATGTTCGGCTCAATTCAAACCCGTGTCAATTACTCATCATCATCGAGAACCATGGCACATCTCAACATGGTTCTTCAATCTCCCTTTGATGAGTACATTGACAACAACACCAAGCATAAGAACTCGAACATGTGAAACTGTCGATAGGTAGCCAAACTGGGTACCTTTCTTTGGGTACTCGGCTGCAAGATTTCGGTACGTACCTAAAAATTATAGGTATTGGTAGCGAGATAGGTATCTGTTGGAGCAATTTTGGTTATCTAAAAATCAGTTTTTAGGTATTGGTAGCCATTTAGGTAAGCTGTTGGAGTTATTCTTAGCTAGACAAGCTACTGTAGAATAACTACTGCTGGGAGGCGAAGCACTGAAACAAAGTGAAGTGAATATATATTTTTGTTGAACTTGTAAGAGGTAATGATAACAAAATGTCTATGTGGTTGTGACGAAATGTACCATGCATGTGAAATTGTTATAAATATATAAAAATATTGTCTGTATGGACCTTAGCGTAAAAATGTTGCTTACATGGGCGTATCCATTTTTGGCGTCCTTGCGATTCATGAAGGCCCCTAGGCCACGGCAAGAGCATGCACGCAAGGGACGAAGGCATGCACGAAAGCGTCACTGCTTGGGTGACCGAGAAAGCCACACGATGCAATTTTCTAGGCGCATCAGCTCTGGTTTTGAAAGTCATCATCGACCCTGAGACGATGGAGGCGATTGCCTGTAAAGAAGGACTGTCACTTGCCATACAAAAATTCAGGCTGGCGTGTGATAATGCGAGGGTGATCAAGAACTTGCAAGAATCAGGTATGGGTATCTACTGTCGTATTGTCAACGAGACCAAGGCAAGGGCCGGTAATTTTATATTTTCTGAATTTGTGCATGAGGGGCGAGCTTCAAATATTGATGCTCATACACTCGCTAGGAGCTTGATTTATGCTGCTTTAGGCAAATGGAGTATGTAACACCTATAACACTGTCGATGAATAAGTGAGGTGTTGATGCGAAAAAAAAAAAGAGAGAGAGAAAGAGAGAAAGCCACGGGATGTGGCTGCACGTTCGGGTGCGTCTCCGGAACGGCCTGGTGATGGCGACATCTTGCTATGACGGCCTGCCAGGTTCTGTGAACACGGTGAGCCCTAGTCCATCAAAACGTTATCCATAATTCTGTGAACCTCGCGGTGATATCGTCTACTAGTAAGGGCCTGTTTGGCACGGCTCCGGCTGTGCTGGCTTCGGCTGTGGCTGTGGCTTCTCTGAAAAACCAGCTGTGCTGGCTGTAGCTGTGGCTGTGTCTGTAAACGTTTCGCAAAACGGCTTCTTCTGCGGCTTCTTCTGTTTTGTATAAATGGATGCAAAAAGCAATTGTCCATATTGCCCCTAGACATATTACTTGCTTTATAAATATAATTTATGTTTCATCGCTAATTTCATGTCATAAAAAGATAATAAAAAGAAAAATTAGAGTTAAACTAGTTGGTTTAGTTTACCATTTGTTTTTTCTATACTCAAGTAAAACATCACCGATCTTATCACCACCGATCTTTTTTTTTTTTCGCTCAACTGACTGATCTTATCTCTCTGCCCATACCTCATGCCCAGCACTCATCCGGTCATCTCTCATCCTCTACTCGAGTCTCTCTCTCTTTCGTCTCCAACAAATAACAATCGATCGATTCCAACGCCACCAGCCTCCCACGCCACCGCGTCTGCAGCGCCGCCGGACTCCCACGCCACGGGCCTCAACCTCCCTTCTCGCAGCCGGCTGCAGCCGCCTCAGCTGATTCATGGCGCCGCCGCCCCTTGAACCCTACTCGTGTGGAGGAGGAACGGGAGTCAGGGGAGATGTGCATCGGGGAAGAAAACGCTAGGGGCAACACGCGTCATTTTTGGCGTCGGTTTTGGGTGGGCCCACAGGAGAAGCGGGCGAAGCTACGATTTTGCAGCTCCGGGCTTCGCTGCGTTTCCGCCGAGCGCTTCTCCCGTGATTTGCGGACAGCCGCCTGACGAAGCGCCTCGTTTGGCGATTTTTCGGCCGAAGCTGCGTGCGAAGCGGGAGCCGGAGCGCGGCCAAACACCCCCTAACAACAACCTGCCCGGTTCCAGCGAGTACACGTAACGTGGTTCGTGCGACGAGCACTTGTCCATCACTCGGTCTTCTAAGTCCAGCGTCAACCCCTCTCTAGAACTTGAAACAGAGGTGCCCTGTCATCCATTACCCGCCGTAGAAGGCAATTCGACCGGAATATGGGGACAGACTTCACACACTCATCTGTCAATCTGACGCTACTAGCGAGCTATCGAACTAGAGCGCTAATCCGGAGCTGCACACAAGAAGCACAGACCTGATTGCCGACCAATTACGCAATGCATTGCTCCTGCTGCTCGTCACCGCCACCGGCATGGTCGTCTACATCGGCATCATGTGGACACCAGAATTTGGCATGATTAAAAAATCATATACACGGTTTGGGAGATCTGCTTAAGTCTAGTACAGGACTATAGCTTTGAGGTTTGAGGCGTGCTAGTCACAATATACAAAGTGACGTCCCGATACAACAAAAAATACATGGTGATGTCGCATTAGCCACAGTTAATAGAAATAGAATGCGGGGCCGATACAACCAAAACACAAGATAAACTACCAGCTAAACACCCTAGTAGAACCAAAGAATTATCTATCGGTTAAGCCACATTACAGATCTACTTTAATAAAACTCGTAGGATCGGACCTAACCGAGACAGCAATAAGGTTCTATCGAAAGTAATCAGGTAGAGGACTTAACCGATGGATAATCCAATGGTGACTCCAATATACTTGATTATCTATACTATGTTCGTCGAACAGACACAGCGTAGGATCGGATTTAACCAAGACAGCAATAACAATGCCAATTCTGTTAACAGTTCTAGATAGATCTAATATACCGGATAACTAGCAATTATGCCGACAAAGCATTAGCAGATTCGATCGCTCATACTGTGAGATAATTCGATCAAAGTACAGAACTAGAAGTTTACTAGATAAGTCGGCATAATTACCGGGGTGGTGAATCCTTATCTCACGCGGAGATCGGAGCCGATGCAGCCTGCTCGAGACAAAAACCCATCGAGGGAACAGGTTGGCGATGCGCCGAAGTTGTATATTGAAAACTCGGCCGGCTGGGGGAAAGCCGCCCCAGCGGTATTCCTTAATAGAAGAAGAACCGGCTGCTCATCGACCGAGAAAACCCCCGAACCTCTCTCCCACCCTTACACAGGAGCCACACAACCCCGTGAGCACTGGGCCGGCGGTGTCCGTAACCACAGCTGAGCCGGGCCTTAGCCTGTGCTTTGGGAATTAGGAGAGGCGAGGGAGTTTTTTTACCCGCAACCATAATTCGTCCCACTGGGAATCGAACCTAGGTCTGCGGGGTGCCGCTTGGAAGTCCTAACCAATTAGGCTACGACCCCTTTGGCCCGAAGTTGTATATTGATTGAGAGATAGATTACAATGTGCCGTGACCCTTTATATTTATAGGGCTGCTGGACTTTGCGTACAAAACAAAACTCCATGCTAATTACCGACTAGCATCTAAATATTAATTTGGTTTCATACTAAATAATATAATAATACGGCAACGATGCTAATCAGACTTTTGAATAATGGAAACATGTCCTTCGTATAGACGCCCTGCATGTACTCCATCACCATCACGTCTTCATGTTTACATAATCTAATCAGCCTCCTTCCCAAACTGAATAAATATATTTCTGTATCCGGCCAGATTACTTGATTTCTTTGCACTAATCCCACCCACGGCAATCTCTTGCTTCATATGCACTGTACTCTCGATTACCGAGGGAAATAATATAATAATCCAACCATGGTCTAATCTCCTTCCATGAGGCCATATCTTCTCAAGCTTCTTCATGTATAACTTTCCTTGTAAGCTCGTACGTATTCCGGCAACACAACTTGTATATTCCTTGGCTCATACGGAAATATCTAGGCAGCTATCTCCTCGTGCCAAGTATGGATAGCAATGCGACCACCGGTCCTTTGCCATGCGATGCTACACGATAAATTGTGGTGTCAACACATCCCAAGTATGCGATGGCATACCGCACGACGAGATAGCGCTCATGCTTCAGCGGCGACGACTTGCAACGAGTCAACTACGGCGGGTGGCCGGGCTTGAGCCGGCAGATACGCGAGTACGTGATGTGCTCTCTGTCCGTCTGCAATACGTAATCCTGTCTTATGTGAATCTCCCGGAGAACGTAAGGTATGCATTCGATAGCTCTGGTCCACTCTGTCGCTAGTTTTATCCGTCAAGGCTCAGCAGAATTCGCTGAAGAACAATTGCCTGTCTCTATATATTACATAGGAAAAATTAAAAGGACTGACAACACCCGCACAAATATCTGTCACTGATCGAATTTAACCAAAGACTTACTACCGTTTACTATATCTATCACGGACAGCTAGCTAGCATACAGAAATTACCTCCTGCCATTCTAGCGCGTGTCTTTTTAAGAGAAGAAAGTACCCGCCAGTGGCTACACACAAAAAGATAGAGCATCACTTGCCAGTTCATGACCACCATGCGTGAGACATCTGCCAAGTTCTTCGTTCTCGTCACCTGCAGCTGCTTCCTCCTGGCAAGTGCACTGCATCAGCCAAACCCAGCGGGTGACAACGTCACTAAGACCTGCGTGCGGCGCGAGAGAGACGCCCTGCTTGCCTTCAGGCAAGGCATCACCATCGACACTTACAATACGCTAGCCTCATGGCGGCGAGGCCAAGATTGCTGCCGGTGGACTGGCGTCACCTGTAGCAACCTAACTGGCCATGTCGTTGACCTTGATCTCGGTGGTGCAAATTTGGTCGGCCAATTAATTCCTTCCTTGCTGTCTCTTGAGTATTTGGAGTACCTGGACCTGAGCTGGAGCTCCCTTGAGGGGCCTAACCACAGTGTCCCAAACTTCTTGGGTTCTATGAAGAGCTTGAGGCACCTGGATCTGTCTGGTATGTCTTTCTCTGGTAAACTGCCTTCTTTCCTTGGTAACTTGTCCAATTTAGAGTATCTTGACCTCTCTAGCACATTATTTTCTGGTAGTGTGCCTCCTCAATTGGGCAACCTTTCGAACATACGGCACCTAAACCTTGGCTCGATGATATACCTGTACTCAAAAGACGTTTCATGGTTAAGTCATCAGCATTTGTTGGAGTATCTTGACATGAGTTATGTAAACCTAAGCGAAGCAGTTGATTGGCCCCATGTGTTGAATTCAGTTCCATCTTTGGAGGCCCTCTATCTTGCGGGTTGCTTACTCCCAAGTGCAAACCGTTCCGTCGTGCATCTAAACCTCACAAACCTTTACCAGCTCGATCTCTCTTCCAATCACTTTGACCATTCCATAGCATCTTGTTGGTTCTGGAACTTATCAAGTATGGAATACCTTTACCTTTCTGAAACAAATCTCTATGGACCGTTTCCTACTGCACTGGGACGTATGATAAACCTCAAAATGCTTGATTTTGACGATAATGGTAATACAGCCACGATGCAAGTGGACATAAAAGATCTATGTGTTGGAGTACCTGTTTATTGACAGAAGCCTCTCCTCAGGAAACATAACAGATCTGATGGAGAAGTTGCCACGATGCCCGTCCAACAAACTTAATGGCTTGAAACTGAGCGGCAACAATATGACCGGAGTTCTACCAGATAACCTGAGGCACCTAACCAGCTTGGTTACTCTTGATCTTTCTATTAATAATATCACTGGAGCTATACCGTTTGGAATAGGGAGTTGTACTAGTTTGGTGGAGCTTCACCTTTCAAACAACTATCTTACTGGAGCTATACCACCACAAATAGGAAATGTGACTACTTTAGCACTGCTTGACCTTTCAGATAACCATCTTGCAGGAGCAATACCTCTAGAGTTTGGGAAGTTGAATAGTTTGGAGGAGCTTTACCTTTCAAGAAATCATTTAAGACATGTGCCATCAGTGATCGGTATGCTTTGTAATTTGACCACTCTGGACCTAAGCTACAACAACCTGAACGGTGTGATCAAGGAGGAACACTTAGCCTCCCTAACGAGATTAATTATTATAGACCTGTCTTACAATTCCCTAAAGATTATTGTGGGTTCTGAATGGCAGCCTCAATTTAAACTTGAAGAGGCATGGCTTCCATCTTGCCAAATGGGTCCACATTTTCCATACTGGCTTAAATTGCAAGTGGGCATTCAGGCTCTTGATATTTCAAGCACAGGTATAGTTGACAAACTTCCATATTGGTTTTTTCATACGTTTGTGGGAATCCAATATTTAGATTTTAGCAACAATCAAATTAGTGGAATATTGCCACCTAACCTCACAGCCATTCCACTTCAACAATTGTATATCAGCTCAAATAACCTGACAGGCCAAATACCATTGCTACCGATAAGTCTACTCAAATTAGATATGTCCCAAAACTCTTTATCAGGACCTCTACCATTTGTGATGAGTGCTCAGAATCTAATGGAATTGGTCATTTCTTCCAATTTCTTAACGGGTCATATTCCCGAATCTATTTGTGACTTGAAAGAGCTGCTTGTCTTGGATTTGTCCAATAATTTTCTTAGCGGAGAACTTCCTCGGTGCTTCAGGATGCCAAAAATTGTTTTCCTACTCTTGAGTAAAAATAACTTCTCTGGAAAGTTTCCGTCATCGCTAGAAAGCTGCTCAAATTTGGCTTTCCTGGATCTTGCACGGAACAACTTCTCAGGAGCTTTGCCATTATGGATTGGAGAACTGGTGTATTTGCGATTTCTAAAGCTAAGTCACAACATGATTTATGGAGACATCCCGGTTACTATCACAAACCTTAAACGCTTGCAACATTTGGATTTAGCAAGTAACAGTATATCGGGAGCCATCCCATGGTCTCTATCTAGTTTAACAGCAATGGCCCGGAAACATCCAAAGAGGCCTGGAGTTGACATGTCTGTTTGGTACTCAGCCGAAGTAGGAAATTTTGCTGATGTCATATCTGTTGTGCTAAAGAGGCAGGAACTTAAGTATGGTGTCGAGATTCTTGAGATGGTCGGCATTGACTTGTCACTCAATAACTTAAATGGCGGAATTCCAGACGAAATCACCACTCTTACTGGCTTATTAAATTTAAATTTATCATGGAATTACTTGACCGGAAATATTCCACAGAAGATTGGGGATATGAAATCTGTGGAATCACTCGACCTCTCAAGGAACAATCTTTCCGGTGAAATCCCTCCAAGCTTGTCAGACTTAACTTATCTAAGTTGCCTGGACCTATCATTTAATAATCTTACTGGAACAGTCCCGTCGGGACATCAACTCGACACCCTCTACATTGAGGACCCTTACATGTATGATGGCAACAGCGGTCTTTGTGGGCCTCCTCTTCAAAGGAACTGCTCGGGCAACATTGCTCCAGAGAACAAGAATCAACACACAAGTGAAAGGGATACTAACCAGTTATTCTTTTACTTGGGACTTGGATCAGGATACATTGCTGGTCTTTGGGTCGTGTTCTGTGCTCTTCTTTTCAAGAAAGTTTGGAGAATTGCTTATTTCCGCCTAAGTGACAAGGTTTATGACAAAGTATATGTGTATGCTATTGTTACTTGGGGCAGAATAACTAGAAGGACAGGTGCAGACTGAGCCCATCAGCAAAGCAACATGCTACTGAATAAGTTAAAGAGCATCAAGCAACATGCGTTGGCCTTTTGATTTCACTTTTTTCCGCTGAACTTGTATACAATAAGTTAAAGAGCATCAAGCAACATTGTCAAATGATTGTGATGCATGCTTGTAACATCACTGGCTCGTACTCGCCAGAGTCATATGATGAATCCAACGTTTTAGTCTCATATTTCAGTTTTGCAGCTCTGTTTTCATGTTTTGAATTGTAGAAATGGTGGCTCCTTTACTGTACTTCAATTAAAACCCCGAAAAAACGCAGAATATGTAATCAGAAGAGCTGCAATTCATTTTCCTTCGGGCGTGCCTCTTTTGCTCCTCACTTCGTGAAGGGATCGAGCTGTGATTGGTGAATCCCAGGGTGTTGGAGCAGCCGGCCTTCCGCACGTACCATTACGGTTGTGTTGACGTGAGATTCAGGGCCCCACGGGAAAGCCACATCTATGACCTGAGTATGTATCACCAAGTAATCAAGAAACCAAAACATAAAACCAAGTCTGCCAAATAAAGGAACCTATGCTTTGCGCATATCACCATGAACATCTTCCTCACCAAGTAAGATTTACTAGGTTCATTATAGGCATACCACTACAAAGTGTATACTCAAGTTTCAAAAGTTCGTACATAGGTGGATCCAGAGAATTAGAAATCAGCATTGTTACCGGGTAACCACCCCACGCTGTAAGTGAATTTGTAACATAGAGTGTCTGGCTACATCCATCCATCTAATCCTCTTGTATCAAAGGAATACAAGTAGCACTCTAGGTATGCCAAGGAATAAAGTTTGTACAATCAACAACGGCTAGTGATTCACGAATCACAGAATTCTCTCAAAAACAGAGCACCGGACCTTTTTTTTTTTGTGATTATCACAATGGACACAAATTGGATTCCTCAGAATGAAACAACACTTCCAGCATAATAAATATGATTTAAAGCAACCACGGCTTTATATTTGTGTTTCGTAGCAGGAGCTACCTGCAACTTCACAGAGCCATGAACTCTGCTGCACTTCTTCCTTAAAAGGGTAAATTCCAGCGTACAAGTATGCTGTCCATATTCTAGTCGCTTGGCCACAACAGCAGCATCATTGAAACAGTATACTGCTGTGTAATAAGCCTTGAGAAACACAGTGCACACCACCAATATACATAACCCAATAAAAACAACTCACATCAACCTCCTCATTCCATTAATGTTATTGATGTGAAGTGTCAGCTTCTTTCCTCTGCCCATTGTTGTCTGCCAGTCTGGCCGTGCGGCTGTCTTCTTGGAGGGTTAGCTCGGTTTCTCCTTCGATGGCCTGAATTCTTGGGCTTATTGGTACTGACGTTATTTGCCAGGCTCTGTGGCTCCAACTCTGAAGTCGAAGTAGTGGTGTCTTCGCAGGGTTCATTGTCTCCTGCAGCTGTAGCTGGCTCACTGGGAGGAAGAGAGACGTACATCCCAGGCTGTATGGCAAGATCTTTCTTTGGTTCAATCAGGCCGTTGCATTCTTGCTGCAGACTAACAAGTGACTCAATTCTTTTTCTCCTATTTTGCTCTGCCTCAGAATGGAGCAATTCTTTTTCATCTTCGCCCAGGTCAATTGTTAACGATGCCTAAAGATGGTTAAAACAAAATAGTTATAGTGAACATTATTACTGAGGTAGGAATAAAAATGGAGGGCAGTGCCTAAGAGAAATTTTATGTCCAAATATCATGATTATACATCGAAGCAATAAAACAAAGTTTGCAGTGTCTTAAAATGAAGAAACTTTCATTTGTATGAGAATAATTTCTGATACATACCAGCTGAGAAGTATTTGAGCCCAACAGATTACGAACATGCTCAATATCCTTCTCATCAAACACTTTACGGCAAACTGGGCAAAATCCTTTGTGCTGATTCACATTATAATGCTTGCCTGAGCTGGACAAATACAAACCTTTAGAAGCATCAATAACTGATTGCAGAAATCATGATTAATGACGTTTAATGAATGGAGTATATGGAATCAACGAATAAACATGATAACAACATGTATGGACAAATATATATTTAAAGCGTTCAGCCCTTGATCTAGTGCATTTGATAACATTACCCAAAAATAAACATTCATCAATGCTGTAATTTCAATGTGCTTCATGACGGTAGCAGGTCAGTAAACTAATGCTACCAGAATGTAAAATATCCTGTTTCAGAATGGAACAGAAGCCTAGAACCTAAGTTCAATTCAATGGATTCAAAAAAGACAGTGTACACTTGACTTCATATGGTGAAAACAAAAAATCCATAGGTGTAATATGAATATCAGACATCAACCCAGCGGAGCACCATAAGCAGCTTTAGTTCAAAAGTCCATGAAACAGTTTTATGAAATATTATGCTCAATCTTAGAAGGGAATAAGAACAAATAAGAAATAATTTCTGCACCTCGACTAGCTGCTATTGTATTCTCCTTAGGTTTGGCATCACCATGTTGGAGCCATTCCCACCATCTCATGATGCAATCACTGCAATGTCAACGTGTAAGCTACCAACAGAGAGAATAAATTACTCACTATTGCAACAGTTCATAAACACAAGTCCCCAACCTGTGGAAACAATGATAGCATGACATCAACTTCATAAATGGCAATGCAGAACCATCAGTATCCTCCCTGACCAAAGGATATAGGCACAGTGGACAATCCCCAGCTGGATGATTCATATTCGAGAGGATTTCACCAGCTTCCTGCAGGTGAAGTTATTAAGATCATGTGAAAAAAAGATGGAGCCCGTACCATCCTCTTAGATAACAATTATTATCATGCATATGAATATTTATTGATTTATGTATTAGAATGGTCCGTGATTATAATGTTATAAAATTGCCCGTGATACACTGTTACGTACTAACAAGTAAGGGCCTGTTCGGCTGTTAGGTTTGCATGCCGGCTGGTGCTGTTTTCATTCATGTGCCTACAGTACTTGGAGCAGCCGTAACAGTGTTGGTGAGAGGAGAAGCAACCAGCAACAGCCGGAAGTAGCCAGCCGAACAGGGCCTAAATCAGCAAGCATGAGGGACATTCAAGGGGTGCATTTTGAAAATTTCAGATACAAATTTTGTTCTAAACAAGCCCAGGGTCATCCCTTGCTCTAATTAAGATATATAAATCATCCAAAACATTCCTCAAGCAGAAAAATATCATTTGATAGTTGCCTAACGATATCAAAATTTGCTGAGCAATAGCACTTGAACAAGTGCAGTATACAACTTGAAGATATCAAGGCACGACATATTGTTACCTTCTTTAGAGTAAGCAGTAAAGCAAATGGAGCCTAGTGCTATACATTTAGGATCCATGGTACTTTACAATAAGCATGCAAATGTAAGTGTTATTTCAACGAACATTTAACCCACATGAAAAATAAAATCTTTGAACACTGATATTGAACAAATCTTTTTCATTGTACCGAGAGAAAAATACAAAGCATACCTCGCACAATGTAACAAGCATCGGGTAGTTGGAAAGCTCTTTTGCCTTGTTCTGGAGGGTGCTAATAAGATATGCCTGTCGATTCTCATCAAGGCCCTTACTTTCCACAGCATAAATATGAGGTGGTTCTTCCGGATACTAGAAATCAAATGCCACAAAAACATAAGGCAATAACTTTAAACAGCTGTCAAAATAAAACCAACAATGAATTATTGTAAACAAGCTTTTCTCCTGGGAGAATGGCAGCAGTGTATAATGAGAAAGTAGAATATAGTTATAAGCAAACTAGATATTGCTTTAGCGTTCATTTCTTTGAAATTTGATACAACATAAAGTTGAAACATGTAATTTAGAGTGGCTATAAGTCAGAATGCTACATATTCTTCATATACATATATTTTGTTCTAAACAATGAAGTTTCATGTAGTTGGCCATCTGCAATAATCCAAAACAAAGGTTTCGAAAACACCAGGTCATCTCCAATGATGTATCATTGAAACATACCCATTCATGTAAACAAGAAAATGGTAACATGCCAGAAGCTAACATGGCATATTCTTGAGCCTAGCTACCTAAATCAACTAACTACAAGAAGTTGTGAAGCAGTCGACAAATATGCATGTTACTAGAAGGAACTGCGTGTGACTACAGCCAACAAAGAAACAGTACAATACTTGATAGACTTGATATAAAAACTAAAGAAAATTAGCAGCCAGTGACTCAAACAGGGGATCAAGTTTTACAGGTAAAAAAGTATAAAACAATTTGAAAACTGGTTCCACAAAGAGTCCTCCAAAATATGGAAGTACCTAGAATCTAGAATAAGATTAAAAAAAAGATTAGATGAGAAGCTCTAAGGGTGGTAGAGATTCATACCTGTGAAGATGCTTTAATTCCAAGAAAGAGCTCCACAAACTGAAAAGGTGAAAGAGAGGCATCACTAACACGCACATAAGTGGAATTTAGAGCAGTTTTGGTGAGAGTACAGTTGTGCATTTGGACACTATGAGCAATGTAAAAGTCTAGAACAAGCTAACAAAGAAACCTACATTGCTTCAATCACGTGGAAGATGACTCAAGTGATGTCACAATTACAGTCCGCTAGTCACCTCAAAATTGATGGGAAAGATTGCATAATTACAGCAAAGGCTAATCACGGTAACATATACCATAATCAATCACGGAAAACCAACTGAGGAACTGAGTATATTTGTTGACTAGTAGACGCTTGTTGACTAGTAGACGCAAGGCGTGATCTTTGACCACACACTAATCTCCCGGCCTTCTATGACAGCACCGACAAAGCCCTCACTAAGCAGGGGGGCGGCTGGGCCGCTCAAGGGGAGTCATCCACGACCCACGAAAAGCAGTAATTGGGAGGGACCGGGCGCCGTAGGGCCGAAGAGGACGGGAAGGGGGGGAGGGAGCCGAGGCGAACCTGCTGGGAGGAGTCGTCGGCGGTGCGCGGCCGGACGTGGACTACGAGGTGGGGCGGGAGGTCCCGGAGCACGCGGCAGTCGTCGCCGTACACCGCCGCCATCGCCTCTAGCTCCAGCCGCACCTCCTCCTGAGCCTCCGCCACCGCCGCCATCGCCTTCAGTCGCCGACGATTTTTTCTTTTTTTTTCTTTTCCCCCTCCTCCGGAAGAAGCTGTGGATGTTCGTCGTGGCCGTGTACCCGCTGTTTTCTGTTGCCGAAGAAAGGTAGATTAGGCCCAAGATACGGGGCTGGGAAGGAATTGGGTTGGGCTCGACCGGAGAAGACCAACCTAGGCCTTGACGACGTGGTTGGGGCCTAATTACAGTTAGTCACCTGTATTACTAATTCAATTTTCACCTAAATTTTACTCCCTGAAAAACAAAATTATCATTATAACTTCCAACCAGACAGATCCCTTATATAATGAAAAACTGGACCAAATTTTCGGTGTATGTATTATTTTTTTCCTTTGATATAGGGCTGGCAAAAATACAGGTGGCTCACCAGCCAGGTCAGTTTGTTCACAAATTTGGCTTGATTCAGGTCGACTCATTATTCCAACGAACCAAGCCAGCTTCCTTATTACAATTCGTATTCTTAATGAGCAGTCTCATAAGCTGCTCGTAAGTTGTTTATTACCTCAATAGGCTTGCTAATATAGAAACAATAAAATTACTTCAATAGAAAATGATATTTTTATGCTAAGTTCATAAGCTCAATTTTCATCCAACACATGAGTGAAGTTAAGTTATGTGCAATGTTGAAACATTGATTCTGTTTCATTTATTGCACTTTTCTTGACTCTAACTGCTAATTATGGCAACATTGTCTTAAATTATTACTTTTAATATTATGAATACATATTAATAATGTCAAGATTCTAAAATTCACCAACGTTATTGGTACAAATGTTGAGCCAAACGAGCCAGCTTATTAAGCTTTCTAGACAAAAAGAGAGCTGAGCTTTCTTTTTAGCTCGTTTGTTTTAATCAACCGGACCAATCCAACACTGGCCTTAACAAGTTTAGCCGAGATGGCTCTTTAGTGATTGCATTTGCTACCAAATTAACTGCATTATACAAACTATTACTATTGGAAAGAAGAAAGAGAACAAAATTTGTTGGCTGCCTGTTGTCATGTACCTTACCTTACGGCACACAGATTGCTACTCCCTACGTTCTTAAATTGATGTCGCCATTAACTTTATGAGTTATATTTCACCGTTCGTCTTGTATTAGGTTATAGGCTTATTAGGATGAATCGCGTTGGGAATCACGTAAGTGTTACGTAGCTGTAGCATTACTCGGTGGGCCACTGGGCCTCGGCCACAATTCTGTTCTTCCTTTGACTGTGTTTGAATAAGTTGGGGAACATCACCGCCGGTGACATCACCATGCATCCAACTTGAAGGCCGAACTCTCACCGTGACCGATGTTGCTGAATGCTGCCGCGAACAGAGCGTGATCCGTGGCATCAATGGGCAGTTCCATACCTACCCATGGCTTCTCCGGTTGCTTCCAGGCATACCACATCCGTATCAGGTTTACGTGGTACACGTCCAAATTAAAGCACTCCAGGTCCGTGATGCGTAGTGAACTACCAACATGTGGTCTCTGGCTGCGTTCGGACTTCCTGTGCAACCAATCACATCACAGTCGTGTGGATCCTAACTCATCTCGAACGTCGTCGACTTTCATCACAGAATCACAGTCGTATGGATTAGTCGTTAAACCCATCACCATTTTGAGGCAAAAGTCAAAATATAATGGATGACTTTTCCTTTCAACACAACAAATGTTCAATCGTGAGTCAGTCGTGGAACGATTTGGCCAAAGAGAACAAATATGACTGCATTCAATTCTTTTGAAGGACGTATAACCACAGCAGATTCACTGTGTAATATGGTAGTAGGAGTCTGTTCGTCCAACGACTTGACCAAATTGTACACAGGTTGGCCAAGCACTACATGTACTGTTGGTACACAGGTTGGCCAAGTACTACACACATACTGGGGTACCGCCCTCTGCAGAGCTCGCGCAAAATACACACAAAATCTAAAAGGTTAGTGCTGGCTCAGGAGCCAACCCAGACACCGGCTATGCATCCCAGAACCGCGCTCCTGCTCATCCTCGTTGTAGCAGCCGCCAACCTCTCCTCGTCGTCATCCACAACCGGCTGCTGGGAGCACGAGAGGGATGCCCTGCTGGAGTTCAAGCGAGGCATCATCAGAGACCCCGTGGGCATCCTCGCCTCGTGGCAGTGGCACAAAGGCAAAGCAGGAAACTGCTGCCGGTGGAGAGGCGTCCGGTGCAGCAACCGCACCGGCCATGTCATCGCGCTTAATCTTCGCAACGAAGAGGATGCGTCCTTGGTCGGACAGATAAGTCCTTCTCTGCTCTCCTTGCAGCATCTGAAGCACCTTGATCTGAGCCAGAACGACCTCCAGGGCCTGAGCGGTCGTGTCCCAGAGTTCTTGGGCTCCTTAAAGAGCTTGAGATATCTTAACCTCTCTGGCATACCTTTTCACGGTAGGGTGCCTCCTCAGCTGGGCAACCTCACATATCTGCACTCCCTTGACCTCTCGCAAGACTATGACGGCAGTGATTCTTCCATGAACTCCACAGATATCTGGTGGTTAACACGCCTGCCTTCTTTACGAGTACTCAACATGGGGTCTGTGGACCTCAGCATGGTGCTAGATTGGGCCCGTGTATGGTCAACATGATTCCTCCCTAAGGCTTCCTTTGGGAGCACCGGGGTGCCCACCCGAGGAGCAATTCCCACTCCAAGGAAATCCTGCGCGCTGTCACCCGGGGCGCGGCTGCCATGTCTGCCTTTGGAAATCGAAATAATCCCAAATATTCAGAAAAAAAATCAAAAACGACTCCGAAAGTTCAGAAAAAAATAAAAAACGACTTCGAAAATTCTAGAAAATCGAGAAACAACTCCGAAAATTCTGGAAAATCGAAAAATGACTCCGAAAATTCTGGAAAATTGAAAAAAATTCTGAGTAACAAATGATCGACATCCTAACAGCTTCATGATCAACAAATATCATTACGTTGAAAAAAACCATGAAATAATTCTCAGGACATATATCAATTTGCTAGCAATGAATAGCATTCCATCAGCAAACATCATTTTTCAGCGGCTCCAAATCCATTACTACAACAACGAATTATTTAAGTATAGTTTACAGATCGACTCAGCGAGGTTCATGCATGCAAAGACACCATTTAAGTGGCTCCCACTTACTACAGCTCCAAATACATTACTATAGAGACTCAGCAAGGCTCCTGCATCAAAAAGGAAGTTAGCTATTAGTTGCCGAACAAGAAATAAGCTGCCATGTTGAACTTGGACAAAGATGAGCCAAAAACACTGAAAATGTTCACAACAGGATGCTTCCCACTCCACTTGCACCCAAAAGGATCAAGACATAACTTATTTGAACTTAAACTACACTAGACTCAACTCTGAACTGAAACTAAGACAAAACACCACTGAGTGAATGCATACATAAGCTTACAGGACAACATAATTATGTAGACAGAAGCTACTACCAATGGTTCAGAAACGAGATAGAAAAGGTTTATGCTTCTTGTTAAAGCATCAGAATTAAACCATCAGTGCAAACTTGTAACGAACAATAGACATAGTTCCACTGTCTATTTTCATAGAGCCTTACTTAGCATGCAAGAGAACATGCAGTCAACAAGCTCTAGAGCGACTAGCAGATCAAGTAATTTTTTTCCACCAGAGGTAAAAACCCATATGCCTTTTCTTTTGTTCTAGGAATCCACAAAAGACCACCAGGCCAATCAAAGTTTACAACTCTGCATTTCCGTCCAGGTTTTACAGAGTTGTCTGAAACACAACCAGACCAGTTTCAGTTCTCGTATCATAGACACTAGAGTCAGCTACCAAAAGAAAGCTACTTATGTATCTCATTTTTGCTAACTTTATGTTACTCCTCCCTTGTTTCTCCCTCATTTGCTTGTTGCTTTCAAGTAATAAGAGAGACGAAAGAAAACTCAGAGCACATGCTACCCGTTCCACTTAAATCAACCGGACACATGACCTGATGCAGTGATTAAGCTAATAGGCAGTGATTACTCAAACAAGGCATGCAACAGGAACAAATAGATAGCTGCTCAACCCAGCTCAGAAGCTACCTAAGCCGACCATGTTCACAATACAAGACAAACATGTACTACTAACCCAGTGATGAGCATAGTCGTGAGCCAAGATTGTGCTGAGCAATTCGGGTTTGGCAAGAGAAGGGGATGGCTAGACAGGACACTCACCCGAATGGAGAAGTGTGTAGATCGTGGCAGGAAAAAACGGATCTTGTCCTCTCTCATGCCAACGTCAAACCTCCTGCTTCCTCTTGCCCACCTCATGTTTCCTCCTGATCTACTTCTTTGCAGAAGAAAGTCCTTGACCTCGTCTAGATCTGGATGGAGAGAAATCTAGGAGATTCGTGGTGATGAGCAAGCAGTAGATCCGAGAGAGAGAGAGAGAGAGAGAGAGAGAGAGAGAGAGAGAGAGAGAGAGAGAGAGAGAGAGAGCACTCATGGTTGGATCAGCGGAGGAGATGTTGGAGCCGAGCAGACCGGAGGAGAGAACGTAGCGGGTCGGAGAAGATCAAATGTTGGGAGAGGCGGACGACACATCGCTCGAGTCGATGGGCAGCGCCAAACGTGTCGCGGAAGGGGCCGGGGAAGCCGAGGCGTCGACTGGGGCGGCGGCCACAAGCTGCGTCCGCTTGCGGTGGCGGCGGTCAGCTGGGAGCGACGGAGATCGCGAGCGAGAGAGAGGACGGGAAAGAACCGGGGCGAACTGCCCGGCCTCTCGAGACCGGAAAACCCACCCAGCTGAAACCCGCCGAAACCGGGCCGAAAATAACCGGTGCGATGGTCTTCCAAAGGCTCGGAAAACAGGCCCGGGGCCGCGTCCCGCGCGGTCGTGCTACCCCGGGTTCAGGCGCGGATCCCTGCGGGGGATTACGGTTCCCAAAGGAGGCCTTAACTGGTGGAATACCAGGAGATATAACATCTCTGGATGGGTTTCTAAATTTGAATTTATCGTGGAACCACTTGCGTGGGAAAAGTCCAGACAAGATTGGGGTCATGAACGCATTGGAGTCACTCGATCTAACAGGAAACAAGTTGTACGGTGAAATCCCACGAAGCCTTACTAATCTAACGTATTTAAGCTACTTGGATTTGTCCCACAACAATCTCACTGGAACGATCCCATCAGGGGGTCAACTCGACACCCTCTATGCTCAGAATCCGTTTATGTATGATGGCAACATCGGTCTTTGTGGACATCCTCTTCACAAGAACTGCTCAAAAAACAGCGAACCAAAGCATGGTGACAACAAGCGAGATGAACATGATTCTATCATCATATCATTCCCCTTTGGACTTGGCAAAGGATATGTGGTTGGCCTCTGGTCGGTGTTCTGTGTCATCTTGTTCAAGAAATCATGGAGGATTGCTTACTTCCACCTCTTTGACAAAGTTCAAGACGTAGATATGTGTTTGTCTCTATTAGAAGGGTAAGATGGGCTCAACAGGCAAGCACAAATTAAAGCATCTTGTAAGACTTACAATGGCCGCATTGCTGTCACTTCTGTTAGTAGCTCTGCGAGTAAATACAGTGTTGATTGTATCGGTATGTATTTTCGGTTGTGTGTGTTGTTGAACTCCTATTACATATATGTATTGTCAGTGTCAACTTTGTTCTCTGGTGAAGCATCAGAAAAAGATGTCAAACCAATTCCAGGTTCCCAAACATTGTTCCCTAATGTTGATATGCTGGCTTTCTTCTGAAATTGTCACTACTCTGCTTCCCTAAAGGTCAGTGCAACATCTGGGTAAAATGAAACATTGCTGGCTATGGCTAGTGTTCAGGAGAAAATTGCAGGCGCCACGGCTCCACTCGGCAAGCTTCTGCGGAGGCGCATTGAGGTGAGGGCTAGTGAAAGGTTGGGACGAGGTGACCGAAGGCGAACCTGCTGACGATGTAGTCCGAGGCGGCAGTGCCTCGGCGGACCGCGGACGTGGACGAAGAGGCGGTGAGGTGCGAAGCCGATGTACGCCCCCATCAGCTCCAGCCGCACTTCCTCCGCTGCCACTATACCAGCGCCGCCGCCGCCGCCTGCTTCACCATCGCCTCAGTCTCGGTCACCGAGGGATTTCGGAAGACCGAAACTGGGCCAGGTTCGCCTTCGGTCATCAGGTTTCTCGGATTGTATTCGGCTGGGCGCCTTTGGCACTCGGGAAGGGCCAATGCGTATTTCTGCTGCAGTGCCCAATGCGAAAAGGCCCAATTGTGTTGCAACTAAGACTGTCTCCATCGGAGACCCCATTCCCTCATTAATACCCAAAATAGGTTGGAAACAGCCTAAAAACAATCTCCAACGGGTGATGCAAAGCAGACACCCATTCGGCGCCTCCTCCCCTCCGCGACGTACATATCCATCACGCACCCCCCCCCCCCCCCCCCCCGCACCCCATCCCTCCACGCCATCGAATCGTTTTTTTCCTTCGTTTTCCTCTCTGCTCGTGCTCGTCTCTCGATCCCGGAGGCGCTGGCGGGCACGCCGCGGTGGGAGAGGTGGTCGAGGTGGGAGAGGAAGAAGCCGAGCTGGGAGAGGTTGAGCTTGGCCGAGTCCGGCGGGCGGTGCGATCTGATGAGGGGCGGAGGCGGCGTCGGTGGTGGAGATTTGGGATTTGGCGGCAGCGCGAGGCGGAGGCGAAGGCGCGGCTGCGCTGCTTCGCGGGCGGGGGCTGCTGCGGCCTGCTGCGCGTCGCGGCTGCTGCTGCTGCGTCGCGGCCGTGGGAGCGGGAGGAAGAAGGCTGCGTCTAGGGCTGGACTACCGAGCCAGCTCGGCTCGGCTCGGCTCGGCTCGGTCCAGCTCGTTAGGATAACGAGCTGGCTCGGCTCGGCTCGTTAAGATAACGAGCTGGAATGCTGGCTCAGCTCGGCTCGTTACGAGCTCGAGCTGGCTCGCGAGCCAGCTCGTTAAGCTCGCCATCGCTCGTCTCGAGCACTTCCGTTATGACTTGAAGAAGAAGACAATGACCACGACACTTGGTACATCTTCACGCTCTTTAGCATCATGGTGCATCGGGCGGGGAGGCGGAGGCCAACGTCGCGAAGGTGATCGCGGCAGGGAGGGGAGAGGCCGGTAACGTGGAGGAACAGCGGAGGGGGAGCCGGCGCCACCGTGTAAGGTGAGGAGGTGGAGGGGTGAAACCACCGCGTGAGGTAGAGGAGGGTAGCATCGCCTGGCTTGAGCTGTCGGCTGCCGCTCATCGCGCCACCTATCCACGGTTTGGATCTCGACTCGGTCCCCTTCCGTCGTCGCCATCGTCATGGGAAGAGCGATGAGGACAACGAGCTCATGCTCGCCATGAGCTTTGGCGTTGATGGCTGCAACGTCGGTGACGGAGGGGAAGGGAGAGGGGAGTGCTGCAACGGGGAAAGAAGGCACCGACAACCTCATGAAGCTCCACCGGACAAGGCTCTTCTTTTTCTTGATGAGCTCGTTTGGCTCACGAGCAGCTCGCGAGCCAGCTCGAGCTAGCTCGTTAAACGTAACGAGCTAGAAACCTGGCTCGGCTCGTTAGAAAAAGTGAACGAGCCGAGCCGAGCTAACGAGTCACGAGCTTTTCGTCCAGCCCTAGCTGCGTCGCTGCTGCTGCGTCTTCCCGTGGAGGCGCCGGCGGCGGCTACGTCGGCGCGGGAGGGGGGTGCTGGCTGCCGTGGAGCTGGAGTCCGTGGCAGCGGTTCTTGCGCGCGGCACCTCGGCGCAGAGCTCGCGTCGGCGCTCGCACGGGGCGCGATGTCTGGCAGCTTGCTGCCAGGGAAGGAGGGGAGGAGGAGGAGGACAGGCGGCGGGGGAACAAGGGGAGGAGGAGGACAGGCGGCGGGGCAAGCAGGCCGGCGTGCGGGGAGCTCGCCTCTGCGCGCGCGTGGAGGAACTCGAGAGGAAGGAGATGGCCGGTGCGCGTGGAGAAGATCGGGGAAGAGGATGACTCTGGTTTTGGGTCTTGCTGTTGGAGAGGGTAAATTTTAGGTGCTCGCTGCTTGTACTGTGCGTGACTCTTTGGGTAGAAATGGGTCTTGTTTTTAGGTATCATTGTTGGAGATAGTCTAAGCACGAATGATCCTACTGCTACTGTGTGGGTTGCAGTCTCGTAGAGTCGTGTAAAGCTTCAGGAACTCTGACAGTGCCCACTAGGAAAATGCCCTTATATAGCGCAGTAGAAAACATCATACGAGAGGAGCAACATCACCAAAGTCACACCGGGGCAGAAGTCAAAGTTGCAGCACATGCATACGGCACATATGGTCAACGAAGTTAGGCGCATACAGGACACATTCCAAACTACCACTCTATGGTCAACGAAAGAGGGCGCGTACAGGACACATTCAAAAAAAAGGTGCCACAAAAGCCAACCAAATCACGTAAAAAAGGAGCGGCGAGGGCATCGTTTCCACATACGTTGTAGAAGACGGACGGAGGAGGACCGAATTCCTGCACAAAGTCTCCCGCATGGGTCTGCTGCCACGCAAACCAAGCTGAATGTTCCAGCCGCCACAGATTCTACGCTATCCCACATTGCGGTAGTTACAGTATATGGGTTGGCCCGTGAAGAAAGCTAGTGCCACCGCGGCATGCACATAACACCGTTTGCCATATCAATAATCCCTGAACCCACGAGCGCCATGCGTCCCACGCTCTTGCTCCTCCTCGTCGTGGCGTCAGCTGCCGCCACTTTCTCCCTGACCGCGCACGCGGCGGCACTCGGCCACCACGTTGCACCCAGCTGCCTACCGCTGGAGAGGGACGCCCTGCTGGAGTTCAAGCGAGGCATCACCGGCGACCCCTCTGGTCACCTTGCCACGTGGCATGAAGGTGAAGGAGACTGCTGCCGGTGGAGGGGCGTCCGGTGCAGCAACCAGTCCGGCCATGTCCTCGGCCTTCATCTTCGCAACGTTCTTCACAACTTGGACACTGATGACCCTGAGCTCACGGCTTTGGCCGGCCAGATAAGTCCCTCCTTGCTCTCCCTGCATTATCTAGAGAGCCTTGATCTCAGTATGAACAACCTTTCGGGACCGGCCGGCCGTGTGCCAGAGTTCTTGGGCCTTTTAAAGAACTTGAGGTATCTCAACCTCTCCAGCATGCCATTTTCCGGGAGGTTGCCACCTCAGCTCGGCAATCTCTCAAATTTGCACTACCTTGATCTCTCCTCAGGTACTTATATACCGGGTACACCGTGGTATCCAAACTTGCACTCCACTGATATCTCATGGTTATCAAATTTGCCCTTACGGTACCTCAACTTGGGTTCCGTAAACCTTAGTAGGGCTGTTGATTGGGCTCATACAGTGAACATGGTTCCTTCCTTGAAGGTCCTTCATCTTCCTGATTGCTCCCTTACAAGTGCAAACCAATCTCTCCCACATCTTAACCTTACAAATCTTGTGGAACTTAGTCTCTCTGGTATAAATTCTGGTATGAATGACTTGCACAACCCAGCTGAATCCTGTTGGTTCTGGAATTTGACAAGCCTCCAACATCTCGAGCTTTCAGGAACAGATTTATACGGTCAAATACCTGATGCAGTGGGAGGTATGACATCTCTACGAGTACTTGATCTCTCGTATAGCAATGGAGACATAGACATCATGACAATAAACATGACAAATCTGTGCAATTTGGAAGTCTTAGACATCAGTTATAGTGAATTGAATGGCAGCATGATAGAGTTATTGTTACCACGGTGTTCCACAAATAAACTGAAGGAATTGCATTTCGGAGACAATAATTTCGCAGGAGTGCTACCAAATTGGATAGGGAGCCGATTGTCCACCTTACTCGTTCTTGAACTCTTTGGGAACCAACTTACTGGACATGTGCCTTCTGAGATCGGTATGCTCAATAATTTACACACTCTTGATGTCTCTGACAACAGACTCACTGGACCTGTGCCCTTTGAGGTCAGTATGCTCAATAAATTGACTGACCTGAACCTTGCCGGCAACAATCTTAACGGCGTGATAACACATGAACTCCTTGATGGCCTGAAAAGCTTAACAACTATAGACATATCAAGTAATTCCATTGAGATCAAGGTGGATCGAGAGTGGTTGCCTCCCTTTAGACTTGAGTATGCATATTTTGCATCTTGTCAGATGGGTCCTCAGTTTCCTACGTGGCTGCAGTCGCAGGCTGATATTCTTGAGCTTGATATATCAAATTCATCTATATTTGACAAGCTTCCAGAGTGGTTTTGGACTACTTTTTCAAACGCACAGAGATTGGACATTTCAAACAATAATATCAGTGGCACGTTGTCAACAAATTTGAAGAATATGACATCCTTAGAAAGTCTCTTCTTGAATTCAAACAAGATAACTGGTCCAATACCACAATTGCCAATACTCCTTGATGAAATTGACATCTCCGAAAACTTTTTGTCAGGGCCTCTGCCATCAAATTTTGGAACTTCAAACCTTGGATACCTGAGTCTCGCTTCCAATCGCATTAGCGGACCTATTCCAGAGTCTATTTGTCAATTGGAAAACCTGGTTACGTTGAACTTAGCCGAAAATCTTATCGAGGGAGAATTTCCTTCATGTTTTGAGCCAACGACAATACACATACTGATTTTACATGACAACAGATTATCTGGAAAGTTCCCATCAGTTTTGGAAACATGCACAGAGCTATATATCCTTGATCTGTCATGGAATAATTTATCTGGAAGATTGCCAATGTGGATTGGAAATTTTTCGAAGCTAGAAGTACTAAAACTAAGCCACAACCTATTCTCTGGAACAATTCCTACGACCACTACTAGACTTCAACTCCTTTCTCATCTGAATCTAGCATGCAATAGCTTATCAGGTACCTTACCCCGACATTTGTCAAATTTATCGGCCATGGCAGGAGGCAAAGGTTTTTATGTGGTCAGAAACCCAACTAATTCTCCTATTAGCAGTGAACATACTACCCATTTGAATTTGTCTGTGGTCAGCAAGGGACAAGAACGTTACTACGTGAAATATCAAATTTATACCATTGTAACTATTGACCTATCATCGAACCACTTAACTGGCAGTGTTCCAGAAGAAATAGTGTCACTGCGTGCAGTAGTAAATTTGAATTTATCAAGGAATCTTTTGGGTGGAACAATTCCAGTCAAAATAGGGGTAATGCAGACATTAGAATCACTCGACCTATCAGGAAACAAGCTTTATGGTGAAATCCCGCAAAGCCTTACAAATCTAACAAATTTAGGCTACTTGGATTTGTCACACAACAATCTCATTGGAAGGATCCCATCAGGGGGTCAACTCGACACCCTCTACGCGCAGAATCCGTTTATGTATGATGACAACATTGGTCTTTGTGGACATCCTCTTCACAAGAACTGCTCAGAAAACAGCAAACCAAAGCATGGTGACAACAAGAGAGATGAACAAGAACACGATTCTATGGTCATGTCATTCCCCTTTGGACTTGGCATAGGATATGTGTTTGGTCTCTGGGTGGTGTTCTGTGTCATCTTATTCAAGATTTCATGGAGGATTGCTTACTTCCGCCTCTTCGACAAAGTTCACGACAAAGTGTATGTGTTTATCGCTGTTACATGGGCAAGATGGGCTGAAAAGGAAACTGCAAATTAAGGCAGCTGGTAAGATTGACAACGGATATGGTGCTATTACAACTAGTGGTGGGCCATCGAGTAAATAAAGGTGTAGATTGGATCAGTCTATATTTGGTTGTGTACTCTGTTGAACTCATGTTTTATAACTTTGTACTAATGGTGAATGTTCAGAACAAGATATAAAATCAATTCCAGATTCGCAAACATAGCTTCCGCTTGTTAAAATGAATGATTGCGTTCAAGCATGTGATGTGTTTCTTCTGAAAATATGGCTTACATTCACCAGGTCAGTGCATCATCTGTTAAGAAACGCAACAATACTGACTATGGCTAGCTAGCATCTTAGCCTCCGGTCCACGCAAAAGTCGAATGGATATTGGATATGGACTTGGCGCCGTGAGAAAGAGCAGCAGGCTGGGGCGAGGCGATCGGAAGCGAACCTGCTGCAAAGTCGGCGGCGGCGGTGCGTGGGCGGACGCGCGCGACGAGGTGGTCACGGAGCACGCGTCGGTTCAGGATGTACACCGCCACCAGCGCCTCAAGCTCCAGCCAGCCGCACGTCCTCCGCCGCCGCATGTCCATCGCCGAGGATCTTGGATAGGGAGGGGCGAAACTGGGCCCAGGTTACCCAGATTGAGTCGAGCACCCAGCAGAGGCCCAATCATTTACTTGGAGGCACCAATTGTGCCTGCAGTTGGTAAGCAGAATGCGCTATCAGATAAAGGGTAACACTCGTCCCTCAAAAAAAAAAAAAAAGATAAAGGGTAACACTCTCTCAAAAAAAAAAAACATAAAGGGTAACAAAAAGAAAAGCTAACGAGCCAAGGACGAATCTACGCCTGTGATAGCCTAGCCTATACAGTGAAGCTCCGGGAATCTGACAGCCCTGAACTGGACGCATCCAAGATAATTAGACGTGCGCATTTGCCTGCAGCAACAGTAATATAAATCATCAGAGCACCCGCCTCCACCCAACAGACAAGAACATCAACTTAATCAGACTCGGTCACACGACATGAATTCAACGTTAACCTGAAGACTGCTGCTGCCAATTACTTAAGCATTCACCCAACATCAGGAAGACTAGCAGCACAGATCCACAATCACCTACTGACACTAGATGCCACAAACACGGCTCACTTCACCACACTTTTGGGAGTGAATATAGTTTGGGAGCTGTAACATCGTTTTGCAAAAGATTAACACCACTTTGTCTACTCAAGCTAAGCTAATCGACAACCAAAAGCAAAATGCATCCCGAACTGCTTGTAAGTCCACCCACACAAGGCCAACAAGTTTTGACCAAGTTCTGAGTTCTTCATCGTTACAGAAGGAATAGCACCACGATCAGGCAGCAAAAGGGGAGGCCACACGCTTAGGATTAGGTGTTCAGGGCTTGTTTGTTCGGGACCGTAGCCTGCTTGCAACACAGTCAGGGCTTCGTTCGATCACCTTCCTCTTCCTTGGGGCTGCTGGCTTTGATGGAGTGGCACACCCAGCATCCTTGTTGTCCTGGTCATCCTGTGAATCAGATGTCACCACTGACTCGCTTCTGCTAACGTCCTTGTAGCCATCAGAGTTCTTGACTTGGCGGTGAATTGCTTTGTTCTGCTTAGCCTTAGCTCTGCTACTCGTTTCCACATCCTCTAGACCCTCTCTGGCAACAGGGGCATCATGATCAGAAATGCATGAGGTTTCTGATTTGGCACATGGCAGCTTGTCCGAAGAGTCAGCTGAGCTTGAATCAGCTGAGTTAGCGGATATGTGTTTTGTTGCGATTAGATAGTGTGCAACAGATTTGTACCCCAGGCTGATAACCTGCATAAAGGAAACACCTTGCTCAGAACAGTTGAATCAATGCCAAATAGAAGTGTGCAAAACTTTCTACATATACCACCCTATACACATTACCAACGGCACTACGTTATTTCCAATTGTATATGCATAGTATATGTACCTTCCTATATGCAGCACCAGTTGGGCACCATCCTTTCTTAGTTCTGCATATACTGCAGTTACATATGCCACGGCAAACTGGGCATATCCAATCAAGATTCTTCTTAGCTTCTAGCACATTCTCACCATACCTGCAGTGACAACCAATTATACAAAGCTCTGTTTAGATACATGTGGCTTATCTCAAATCTTCTATCACAATGGAGAAATTAATTATTGTCAAAAGACCCATAGCTGCCTGTTTTCCCATGACAATTATATATTAGAACAAATTAAAGGCTTGGTAACCGTTTGTGAGCAGCTTTCTAATTTTGTAATTTCAATACATTACATTTGTTAGGTGCAAACTGTAAACGGAGACTTAGTGTTTTGTTCGTCTAACATAGTGTGCTTTCCATCCTTTTATGTAAAAAGATGCATAAGAAGAGCTATACTAAAGTATGGAATTTTATGCAGCTCAGAAATTAGATTAAACCATCGCATGCTTAAATACCAGTGATAACAATGGTGGAGAAGTAATTACTCCCTCCGATTTTATATTTCTTGACGTTTAGTACATGCCAAGGAAAAGGTGGTATTTAACATGCCCTCCTTTTAAATACGCTTGCTTAACATCCAGATCATGCCTTCCTTTTAAGGCCACTGCTCTTAGACTATTTAAATATGGTCGCATGGCAGTCCAGCTCATAACTTATCTTCGTTCCCAGCGGTTAAGGCCACTGCTCAAGAAGCAAGAGGTACCAAGTTCGACTACTGTTTCACGAATCACTATTTTTCTTTTACCAAGTTCGACTCCTATTTCACGTAGCACTATGCTACATGACGTGTTAAGTGAGCGTGGTGGTGGCATGCAACTGGACCGTGGTTGATGCTTCCTTGTCATATGCCCTCTGTGGCAAGGGTGCGTGTCGGCATTTTTGTTTCCGCTGGCGCGCATTGTGGCAGCATATTTTTTATGTCCATGGTAGCAGCTGGCGTGCGGCGATGCACGCAGCGATCAGTTGAGCAAGAAGAAGGGGAAGAAGAGCAGTCGTGCGGTGCACGTGCTGCCTGTCCTGGCACGGCGCCTCGGGAAGCAAGCGCAGCAAAAAAAATGCAAGAGCTTGGGTGCCTAGGGAGAATGCCAGCAACTAATGCGCGAGGGGCATTTTCGTTCCAAATAACATCAAAACGCCAGGACGTCAAGAGTTATGAACCACTCAACACAAAGCTAGGACATCAAGAAATATGGAACCAGAGGGAGTATGTACCAAAGTCAATTAATTTACACATGCTGAAAAAGAGGGTAATGAAGACAGTACTACACTCAGAATACTCAAATTAACATTGTTTTAAACAAGTCACCTCAATTTAGTACAAAATTATTTTTTCACTAATAGAAAAATCAGCCAAACAAAACTCAATTGATATATTTTTTATATAACTCACCTCATGTACAAACAATCTCCACAAAACTGCCCTTGAACAATCTGGCATTTAGAGCAGCTTGTATGATGACCGAGAGTTTTTTGTCTGTGCATGTGAAGTATTCCGTTAGTATGATAAAGTTGAACAAATGATGAATAAGTAACTACGCTATTACACTGTACAGTTGTCATCATCATAGAATGTTCGAATTAAAATGCATTGACCCCAACAACAACTTCCACAAAATACCAATATCTTGGCATTTACCGCCATTAGACAGAAACTTTGAGAAAATATTTTTGTATAACTCAAGCCAGACAAAAGGTAAGCATTGATTCAGCTAGTACTATACAAGCTAAATCAGGTTATAAAGAAGATAACTAAAAATACTTTGTAAGTTCATTCTAGCACAGGTTGATAACTGTACAAAAATAACGCATAAGACCTAAGACACTCTCTCACATCTCAAAAGACCGGCCCGGTAATTTAAATCAAGCATAGTATTGCGATTGTTTGAAACAGACCCAAAAAAATAGTTGTTTATACAAAGAGTGTTATTTACGTGTTAGCTTGCAATTCCTTATTTTATCATTCTCTCACGATCATCACTCACACAGCTTAACCTTTAACAAAATCAACAATACAACACATAAGCATGTCATAGCAGAGGAACGTGTTGCAAAACAACAGCATTCCTAGATAATTCTTCGAGGATTACTTACCGGCACTGATGGCAGGTTTGCCCCCTCACTTGATCATAGATGCGCTTACCATCTTTATCATAGCCATCAACAAAGAGAGTCCAGGCAGTTTCACATGGGCCTAAAAGCTTCTCATGTTCTTCAGTGTAGACTTCCTCCTTGGAACCTTCCTCAATGAACTCCGCTCTAACACCTTTAGAATCTTTCTCCTTTTTGGAGGGAAGCTCAGAGTAGCTAACTGGTTCCAAGCTCTTCAACCTAAATAAAACAAAAATCCAAATAAGGTTAATATTACTTTTTGTACAGTCGAGTAAACAAAAGCTCTAGTTGGCATGTAATACTTCTGAATTTTATCTAGTCAGAACTAAAATTGGAAGGAACAACGAGAAGCAACATCTTTTCATGAAGCCAAGAAACATAGCGCCTGGCAGGCATTTGAAATGTTGAACATTACAAGATTATGCAGGCTAATCACAGGATTCCTTCGGATGAAAAGAAAGAGTAACCATGCTCATTCGTACTACCAACTAAGCATTCCCAGGACAGGCACAAGATCAACATCGATATCCGTACGGCAAGAAGAAATTACATGAACAAGAACGCGACGACTCATTTCCGTACGAAAAGAAGAAACGAGCTACCAAAGGGGGATGATCTACAGAAGATTACTAGAGACACAGATTCAGGCCCACGCAAAGGACTAAAAAAATCGTAAAAAGAACAGATTTTGCAGGGGCCCTCGCACAAATTCCCCAAACCTCGATCAAAAAGAGACAGCCTGACCAAATCGCGCGCAAGAACCTGCGGTGCGGTTCCAAGAAACCAATACAAGATTCTTATTGGCCAAGAAAGACGATTCGCTTCGCACCTGTTCGACCTCCGCGCGGGCGCCGGCGGCGCGGGCTTCGCCTTCGGCGCGGCGAGGGACCCCGGCTCCACGGGCTTCCTCCGCCACTTCCCGCCGCGGCCTGACGCGGCGGCGGAGGCGGACTGGTTGAGGGTCTGCGCGAGGTCGAGGATGCCCAGCTGCTGCATCCGCGCCATGTTCTCCCGGATCCTGGCCTCCCGCTCCCGCTCGTACCCGGTCGCCATGTCCGCCTCCGCCGCCGCCAGCGGGGACACCGGGCTGTTCGGCGCCTCCGCGGCGGAGGGGTTCTTCGGCGGCCGGCCGCGCCGCCTCGGCGACGGCGCAGGCGATGCCGACGGGTCCACGAGCGCGGCGGCGGCGAAGGTGGCGGCAGCCATGGTCCGGGGATCGGTCGCGTGGATTCTTGAAGGCCGAGACGGGGTTTATCCGAGCCGGCGGCGGAGACTGGGGAGTGGGGATGGGGAGGAGGGAAAGAAAAGGAAGGCGGGGGAGCAGCGATGAATAGGAAGAGGAGGAAGGGGAAGGCCCGTGAGAAAGAACCCAACGGTCGGATTGGTGATGCGCCCGCGTGCTCCCCTCCGCGGCGGCCACGGTCCCTGATACGTCGATGACGGGTGGGACCCACAAGCTGCCACCTGGGTAGAGGGGCCACTAAACAGGGAGACAGGGTGATCGATTACGTGACTGGCGCCGTCGTGCTCGTCCGTGGTGGTGGTGGTGGGCCCAGAGCTGCGGGGCATGGGTTGGCACGCGAGACGGGACGGGGGGCGTGACTGGTGCGTGCTAGGCGCGACCGGGGTCACCCCGCCCGCGGGCCCGATGTTTCTGTCTGTTTCGATGACATGGGGGCCCGACGTGGGTCCTCGCGTTGATGTCCCGGGCGGGCTCGCGTGGTGCCGGCACGGATGGCGTACGTGACGGAAGTGCACGGGCTGAGGAGATACGGGGGCTGTTCGCTGGTGTGCTCGCTGATCGGTGGGTCCGGTCGGGACCGGATCGTGTGGGGACAGTGGGGGAGGGTCAAATTCTCGGTGAGCGTGAGCAACGCGATGGCGGTGCGCGGGAAACGAGGGAGGAGGGGAGCACGCGCGGGAAGTCGAGCGCGGGAAAGGAAAGATGGGACAACAGCGGCACGTGGCACGCCACGGCTGGGCGCCGGAGCAGGTCGCCTAGCTGGCTAGCGGCGGCCGTAGCTGGATGACCTGTGCTGAGCAGGCGGTGGCGTGCGTTTTGGGAAATTATCTCTGCGACCTACGGAAAATCTCGCGAATTCATTATACTGCATTTAATAGCATCTCCAGCAATAGCCCTCAAAACATGGCCCTCAAAAAGTTTTTAAGGGCCGAAATATAAATTTAGGGTCCTAATTTTTGACATCAACTCCAGCAATGGCTCTCAAATCTCAGCTCTCATTTTAACGGACCCACGTGTCATTGAACCGGCTCCTCAACCTTATCCTCTCGGTCTCTCCTTCCCGCGAGCAAGGCGAGCCATGGCGGCGCGACAGCAGGGAGCGAGGCGGCAGCTGGCGCGCGAGGAGAGCAAGGCGTCGGCGGCGGCGGCGACGCGCCCTCTCCCTTCTCCCTTCCCCAAGCTCGGCCACGGCGGCCGCGGACAAGCTCATCGCGTGCCGCAACCCCGGTTCAGCTCCACCTCGACGCTGGACTCCGGCTCGGTGGCGATCTGATCGACGGCGAGCGTGGGCGACAGGCATCCCGGTGCTCAAGACGCTGCGGGAGAGCTTCGACTTGCCCAAGAGCTTCGACGCCGGTGCTCCTCCTCCCCTGCTCCCTACGACCCAAATCGGCGCGCAGCAGAGCACCCGCAGTCGGCGTGACGGCGAGGTGCTCCAGGAGCGTCGACGTGGTAGCTCGCGTGGAGGGGCAGAACCAGGTGAAGGCGCTGCAGGACGAGCTCGAAGACCCCAACAACGCGCCGGCGCCGGACGTGCCCCTGGACCACCCGCCGCCGGCGAGCCTCGTCGGGCTGGAGAACGACGAGTCGCCGCCCACAAAGCCAGCAGCAGTCGGTCCGCAAGAGGCCCCGGTCGGCGGAGGAGGAGGAGGAGAAGGGGCACGACATGGAGCCGCAGGTGGAGGTGCGGCAGGTGGAGGCCAACGAGTTCTTCCTGCAGGTGCTGTGCGAGCGCAAGCCAGGGCGCTTCGTGCAGCTCATGGACGCCGTCAACGCGCAGGGACTCGAGGTCACCAACGTCAACGTCACATCCTACAAGACGCTCGTCCTCAACGTCTTCCGCGTCCTCGTACGTCCTCCTCCTTCCTACCTGCAGCCGCCATGTATAATCTTTGCGTTGATAATCCACACGTGCTCATCATTCATGGGATGATTTGGTGACTGTGCAGAGGAGGTACAGCGAGGTGGCGGTGCAGGCGGACAGGGTCAGGGACTCGCTGCTGGAGGTCACTCGGGAGTCGTACGGCGGCGTGTGGTCGTCGGCGCCGTCCGTCGGGAGCACCATCGACGTCAAGCTCGCCGGCGTCGACGTCAAGCTCGAGCATGTCCGCCGCGAGATCGACGCGTGGAGGGGCGGCGCGTGGAGGCGCATGGAGGACCGGCGGCGAGGAGGCGCGTGGAGGTCCGGCGGCCGTGGAGGTCCGGCGGCGTGGAGGTCCGGCGGCGGCGAGATCCGAATGGCGTGCGGGAGGAGGAGGAGGGAGAAGAGAGAAAAAAAAAGAAAAAAAAGAAAAATGGTGGGACCCACCGAATGAGAGGGGGATAGGAGGACCTCAGGAATAGGGGCTTGGAGATGGAGTTTGAGAGGGCATGCAAAATGAAAGCCCAAGTAGGGTCCTTGCTGGAGTTGGTTTTCTTGCTCAAGCCCCTAAATAATAGAGTAGGGGCCTAAGTAGGGGCCTTGGTAGAGATGCTCTAAGAGGAATGGGCTGGAGAGATACGGAATTCAAATCAAACGTTTGAATTTCGAACTGGTGTGAAGTGTCTCTCGAGGACCGTTTGCCCTCCTGAATGGATGATTTGTGCTTTATGGAAGCTTGCAACTAACGAGCTACCGGTAGCTAGATAGCTTGATCTAGCTACCAGTCGATACAACGAATCAATGCCCACCAGCAAGTGGCGACGCCCCCAACGAATCACTCCCCGACGAGCAACTCTCTGCGCTTCTCCTGCCAGTTGCCGCCGCGCCCCAGGCTCTCCGTCCCCACGCGTTTCTGAGGAGATGTTGCCACGCCGCCCGAGCCCGTGCCTCCCCGGGGAGCTGCCGCTGCACCGCTCGACGCGCCGCCTCCATTCTTTCCCGACGAGCTGCCACCGCTCTGCCTCTGCGTGTTCTCGTCGAGTTACTGCTATGCCCCAGGTCCGTGCGTCCGGCTCCGCCTCTGCGGCGAGCTGCTACCACGAGCTGCCTGCTCGCTAGCTCGGACGAGCTAGCTACCAGTCGTTACATAGACTTTTCCTTTTTTTTTTTGAGGGCCTGTGTTTTATGGAAGCTGGGCCGTCGATCAACAAGGCGTGGTGGGGTACCACTTGTTCGGTTCAAAGCACCGGAACCCTTGAATCGCTGCTGGATGCGCTGTTATATACAAGAAGATTTTAGAATTTAAATCATGAAATAGCAGATAAAAAAATGACCATCTTGTCTCTCATTTTAGCAAATAAATCGAGTATGTTTGGTTGCATGTCTAGCAGCTCACTAAACAACCAACATGACCAAACCCTAATGCACAAGAACATCAACAAGATCAGTATTGAATACATGAAGAAGACATAATTTTCACCACACTATTCTAAACGGCGACATGAACACGTGACATCCACTGATCCACATCCCTACCGAAGCATCATAATCCAAACAAGAACTACTCTGAATGCAAAAAGAGATAAAGAACAGGAACAAAATACACGAGAAGGAAAAGAACACGAGAAAGAGAGAGGACCAGGAAAAGGTACACATTCGGAGCACGTACCGGCACTGATGATGGCAGCGAGGCACAAGGCACAAAGGCGGCAACGGCGATGACAATGAGCTAACCCTGGCAGTGGCATAAGGGAGTGAGAGGAGAGAGGAGGGTGAGAGCGCAGCGGCAGCGGCACGAATGATAACAAGGTGGTAAACCTAGCTGGACCAGCTGGTTTTATTAGGTGCGACTAGTGTTGCGTAATAGGCCAAAACTGGGGACTCAATGAAGCCCAAAACGCGCCCGCGTTGATTAAATAGTGTAGCACGCGTGATGTATAAGATTTGAGTGAAAATCTATATTACAATCTTCATTAGGGCATCAATGCATGACTCTCATTTGTTTTTTTAAAAAAATATTGATCGTAATAATCTGAAATAAATTTTGAAATTAACTAGAACGGCCCACACATATGGAGAACAGATCAAATGGCCTGGTCCTGCCCAGAAACTCAGCGCTGACTGCCACACAGCTCATCACAACCCTGTACGGCCGGAGAGAGTGCTTACCAGCCCAACTAAACCATTACATTTTCAGCCCAAGCCCGTGAACCGCTCACTCTACGCCCCAACGGCCCAACCCTCCGCCTTCCTCCCTCTCCCCGTTCCGCGACAACGACACATTCCACGCCGCCGTCCGCCGCCGCTCACCGCGAGGGAGCCCGTTCTCCCGCCTCCGTGTGGAAGGAAGGGAGAGGAGATCCGTTCGGGCTCGGACAGACGGACCACCTGCTCTTCTTTTTCTGGTAAGCAAAAGGCCCTAGCTTGCTATGCTTACCCGCCTGGATCGATCGGTTGCCGTAGGAGCGCGTTCCGTTCTGCGGGATCTTTACTTTACTTTACCAAGCCCAAATCTCTCTAGGATGCGAACTCCGAGCCGCCCATCCAGCTTGTCGTGGATTCCTGTTCCTGCTGAAACCTCGCGCCCCCTATCCCCTTGTTACAGTGGGGATTTTCCGGTGCTGTAGCAGTAGACTATAGGTTGCAATTTCGTCACCCCAATTTTCTGTATGTGAAGTTTACTGGAAGGTTTATTCGTGGTGGTAGGAGGTTACTAGTTGTCTAGATTCTAGAAACCCAGATTTTAGCGGGTCGGCGCTGGTTTCCGTTATCCATCTCCAGACGTTTCACCGGCCTTGTGTCGGTTGTATGGTCTGGAATGCATAGTCTGACAAGCTCATGGTTCAGGAAGCAATCACCTTTTATTATGCGTAATTTCCCATCAAGCAACAGGAAAGTGTGTATGCCACATGTTTTTAGATGATGCTCATGCCTGGTAGGAGGTATTGGTTTTGTTCCAGATTATCACTTATGTGCTAGGTGCAGCATTTACAGAACTGTGTGTTTGAGGACTGCCCTGTCGTCCTCTCGTAGCATTATAGCACTGTTAAACAGAGAATGGTCAGATTACTTGTGTTTAGGAAAATTTATAGCTCCGTGTTGAATTTTTCTGACTTGGCCAAGTGTTGTACTCCGTACGGTCATAGATACTTGATGATTTGAGCAAGGCATGATTGCCCAAAACGTATATTTGGCCACCAGTTTTCATCAGATTCGTATGTAAAATCCAAAGCTTCATCATATTATGGAAATATTTTTTGAGGGCAGTCAAGTCAAACATTTCGAAGCTTATTGATAGTTACTTAAGTTGCAAGATTTTTACTGGACTTAACCAAAATACCAAAGTTTCTGTGACTTGAGGAGTAGTAAATGTACGCGAATTGTCTTGCTCCGATAGGTTTGGATATGCCTGTAAAATATGGATGTCTGTGAAAGAGTCAAAGAGTAATCATGATAGTTACTGTTATTCATGATATGTGTAAGCATGATTACTTAAGTTAGTTGCCAAGCTTAATCTGTCTGTTGTCCCAACTGATGGGAATGTCTAATCTAGCTGGCTATCCGCTATAGCGTTCACCTAGTATATTACATTGGTTATTTTCCTAGGAGCAGGTTACTTAATGGCAACATAGTGTACGCCTGTATGAAAGTAATATTCAACTTTTTATCCTTGGCTTTGGCCATATTTGTGAAAATGTTGACAAGTTCTTTATTTTCCTTTTCTGCTTTCTTATTCTTAGTAATTGCTGGTCCAATTAAATACTGCTCTTGGTAAATTTATGCTACAACACCGTGTTAGTATTAACCGCCCACAGTAATTTTCATGCCACGTCACTTGTTCTGCTGTGGGGGTGTGATGTCATAATGATAATTTGAATTTAATGCTTTTTGTTCTGTGTATGCTACAGCAGTCTTGTTTTCCTTTTAAGCTGAGAACTTTGTGCTGCATCGTTTCAGGTTCTTACCATTCGTGATATCCTTCTGCGGTTAGCTGCATTGAAAAGAAAATGGCAAGCCTTGCAGGTGGTGACGGCAAAGAAGCCGTAAACGAGCAAGCAATTGCCAACATGTATGCCAACATGCGCTCTGAAATGAACCAACTGTACACCAAAATCACGGAGCTGGAGCTGGAGGTCGGCGAGCACTCCCTTGTGATTGGCGCAATTGAGCCGCTGGACCCCTCGAGGCGCTGCTACAGAATGATTGGTGGTGTCCTGGTTGAAAGGACCATCAAGGAGGTCTTGCCGGCTGTGAAGCGTAACAAGGAGGGCCTTGAGGAGGTCGTTACTCGCATGCACGAGGCTCTGGAGAGGAAAAAGAAAGAGATCACCGAGTTTGAGCTTAAGTACAAGATCAGGATCAGGAAGGCAGACAATGATGCCGAGGAAGGTGGCAAGAAGGAAGGCACTGCACAGGGAGTTCTTGTTGGTCCTGCGGGCCAGTAAAACACAGCATATGCTACATGCTACTTTATGCTAGCCAGATGGCTCTTTGCTAGGTGTTAAATGGTATCTGTGGTTCCGTGTGCGTTCAGGTGATATAACCGGAGATTTTGTGTAAAACCAGTTATTTTGCTAGATGTTGAACCTCGATGGGTACTGGATAGTTTGCTCGAGTTGCATCATGATTCGGCATCTGTGCTTCGGGACTTATGGTTATCCTTGTATTTCTGTTTGGTGATTGCGTGTTTCAACTTTTACAGGACTATAAATTCCTGTAATGACTGATGCTGAGATATTCTAGTGTTTTGCGGGCGAACTCCTGATTATAGGATCATTTGAAAACCGTTTATGCTGCTTGTCTTGAGAAATCAGTAACATTTTTTCAGTTTCCGTGAGAGTCCTAAATTTAATTGCTTAAAAATTTCTCCAATTTTAGAAACCATATAAATATATTTTGTATTTATTTAGTTGCTAAGAAGTTTGATCCCCCATAGCTCGTTCAAAAGATTGCATTTGAAAACTTATAAATGCTAATCAGAACCATCTTAGCGACATTTGCATTTAAAAGCCCGAATGTTTGAGAGGTTATGAGAATTAAAATGTACTAATATGATTTAGCTGAATGCCAAAGATTTGAATTTAAATCCCGTGTTTAAACGGGCCCCAACAGAAAAAATTCAAGGAAAGTTTTCTTTCGCCGTGAACGGACGGTGATCCAGCGCCTGGCCGGTCTCAAAGTCCGGGCTCAACGGCCGAGCCTTCCCGCCGCAATCCGCACTCCCCGGAAACCCTACGGCCACCTCGCAATCTCGAAGCCGCAGCGCCATCGCCCATCCGAGGGACAGCAGAAGTGCAGAGCCCTAGAGAAACCCTGACCAACGAGATGGCCCCCGGCGGCGAGGGCAAGGCGAACCCCAGCGGCGTCAAGGGCGGGAGGAAGCGGAAGTACCTCCCCCACGGGAAGCCGGTGCGGAAGGGCGCGTACCCGCTGCGCCCCGGCGTGCAGGGCTTCTTCATCACCTGCGACGGTGGCCGCGAGCGCGACGCCACCCGCGAGGCCCTCTCCCTCCTCGACTCCGTAAGCCGCTCCCGACCACTTCTCTTTCCCCGTGCTTGCCCAGCGTACAGTGGTGTGCCTTCTGAGGCCGCCGGTGGTGACGCGCGCCAGGTGTTCGTCGTATTGCCTGGCCAGGTTTGAGAGTGGTATGAGTTGACGCGGACTCACCGGTGGCCTCCCTGCTGACGACCTTGGCTGGCTTGGATTCCATTGCTTGTTCTTAGGAGGTGTATGAGCGTAGGAGCTATGTCGCGCTCCAGGATGCTGCGACGATACACTTCATATGCTGGTGTTTCACTGTGCACCTAAAATTAGCTGCTCAAAACTAGGAAATCTAGTTATGTGGGAAATTGCAACTTAGGCTCCTTGAATCATAGCTTCTATGCTATTGCATTTGGTACTTGTTGTAGCGTTAGGAGGGTTTTTATGTATGCATGTCAGCTAGATGGCTACGACTATCATGTGCAACATGTCCAATATAACAATATCGTAAATCTTGCTTACATTCTGAAATAACGATAATTTGCTAGTTGGTTCAATTTCTTTTTATGCGGTGTTGCTAATATGTTTGTGGGTACACATGTTGTTGTTCATCATGTTGTTTAATTGTTGCATCGACAGTTCTATGAAGACCTGGTGGATGGGAAAGGATCTGATGTGAAGCCCAAAAGCATTCCTGAAAAACCAATGAACAAAAAAATAAAGTTTGACTCTGATTCCTCAGATGATGAGGATGAAGACCATGCTGGCAAGGAAGGCAACAAAGACCATGACGGTGATGTAGCCAACGATGATCATGGTGGAGAGGAAGCCAATAACGGCGAAACTGCACCATCTGAGCCACAACAAGAGGTTCTTGATGCCTCTGGAATTGTGAACAAGGAGAATGAGGAACAGGTAGACAATGCTGATGAATCAAAGCAAAAGAAGCCACGTGTAGAAGATCCTCCTGTTTCTGAGCAGGCAGACAAAAAGGAGTCCACTGATAAACCAAAGGAGTCTGCTGATAAACAGAAAGAGTCCAGTGAAAAAAACATTGATGATTTAATTGATGAGGCCTTGAAAGAACAAGGGGACAGGAAAAAGGTCAGTTTGATATCTGAAAATAAGTGCATTTTAATGTGTGGTGCATTGCCCATATTTGTGTATAGTAGTCCTTTTAGTATCTGTACAAAAGATTAGCCTGAAAATTGTGCATGGAGAACTATGACTCAGATATTTTCAGCGGGACTGAAATCAAGAAATACTTATGCAATTTGTTCTTTTGTTAAAGTTTGCATCAAGCTGCATTGGATTCATAGTTCCTAAGCACTTTTGTTGGATAGTAAATAAAAGAAGCACCCATAGGAACTGAGATACTATGGATTCGCACACACCTGCACATTCTATCCCCTCATCACACAAAATCTTGCTCCAGGTTGAAATAATTAAATAACCCTTGAGTATTCTATTAAGTGCTCTCTTATATATGTAATAATGTAATCTTCTTTTGGTCATATAGTATAATAAGTTCCCCTATATTAGGCAAAGGAGTTTCAGCCACTAACTAGTTTTTTAGATCCTAACTGTTTGAATCTTGCTGCAACATCAATGGGAACTTCTGTGCAACTGTAGTGCACTTAACCAATTTTTTGTACGCAGCTGAGACTTATCTACATTCTACCTATTTTAATTCATTTCTATTTGATATCCTTCCATAAATAGCATTTTCCTATGCAGAAACATAAGCAAACTAATCCTATCATATTTGTTTTTCATCCATACAGAGGCTCTTTGCAAGCCTTGATACAGGTTGCAATGGTTGCATCTTCATTCAGATGCACAAAAGAGCTGGAGACCCTGGCCCTGTTGAGATTGTACAAAACATGATGTCAACAGCTGCTTCAACTCGTAAACATATGTCAAGGTTGCTCATGAGTTTCATATATTAAGATGTTATTTCTTTACTGTGATAAATATTTCAGTTTTCTTGCTTATAGACTTCATTTTTGATTTACCTAGATTTATTCTGAGGTTTTTGCCTGTTGAGGTAGTGTGTTATTCATCCGAGGAGGAAATAACAAGAGCAATTGCCCCCCTTGTTGAAAAATACTTCCCCAAAGAATGCCCTTCGGGACATAAGGTAAGTTACTATGCTGATTGCTGCACTGTATCAATTGTTTTCCTTTTGATAGGAAGGCATGGTCTGGTGAAAGAACCTATAACATAACAGCAAGCTTTACATCAGGAGAATGTTTCTACAGTAGGAGCATTTTTCAAACAACAATATTAAGTTACGAATCTTCCACAATTCATCGTACGAATAGAAAAGGCCTGCTTTCACCTTGTATTGATAGTTATAATATGATTTTCATGTTCAACAAATGTCAGTGTAAGCTTGTCTAATAACTTATGCCTTTATATGATCAGATCCGCAATGAATCAAATGTACTGCTCATTATGTTGTGAGAATGTAAGTAAGTTCATGAACACCATTCATCTTTCATCGGAATTATCCATCAATATGCTTCATGTGTGAACAATGCAGGTGGTTCTAGTTAACGATGTAGTGTAAAGTTTTGAACTTCTTTTTCTTGACATTTCATGCAAAACACAATAGGGTTGTTGTTTTCTCCAGATTTTTGACATGGTTTCTTACATGGTTCTCTAAATCTTGCAGTACGCTGTGTTATACGAAGCAAGATCAAACACAGGAATCGATAGAATGAAAATCATAAATGCAGTAGCGAAATGTGTGCCTCAACCTCACAAAGTTGACCTGAACAAACCAGACAAGACTATTGTTGTCCAGATTGCGAAGGTAAACGTTTTTATTCATAATACAATCAGAATTGTACAGAGTACAGTATGTGGTGTTCCTAGTGGTAGAGGCTACAGCAATATGCATATATAGGTTATCCTCCAAAGAAATGACATGTCAAACTAAAGTCTTGCTAATTTCTAGATCAGGTTTTACTAGTTAAGTTCTAAAATATTACCATGGTATTATAGTACTTATATTGTCAATCTCTCTCTCTCTCTCCCTCCCTCCCTCGCTCCCTCTCCTTCCCTCTCGCCATTTTTCTTTTACGTTTAAAAAAAATGACGTCTCCAAATTTTTACCTCAGTGTTGGAAACAGAACTTGTAGATAATCTTTAATTCCGCATGTACTTTTTCTTGCCCCCTTGTTGTAATCTTTAGCTCCGCATGTAGTTTTTCTTGTCCCCTTGTTTTAATTGTACAAGCTGGTCTGGAGGCCCAAAGTTCTGGCTGGAGATTATGTTATCTCCAATCAACAGTTAATGCTATAAATCCAACCTTAATAACTTTTTGAAATAGTTGATCGGTCACATCTTGCTCAGTTATGCTGAGAGCTAAAGTTGGTCCCTACATTGTAACCAGAGGAGCACCCACCTGGATTCCATTTAATGCACCCACTTTCATTCGATTTAATGAGTAGCAAAAGATACTGTTGTGTGTGGCAACTACTCCTGTAGTATTTCCAAATGCCGAGAGGACACCGGTACTCCTATTAATTATATCCTTCCAGCCTTGTTCTCTTTTACTTGGACAAGTTCAGGATGGCAGGCTGTTCAAGTTTGTGATTTTAGAAATGAACATGTGCTGCTTCTTGATCTAGATGCCTGCAGCAGGCTGCAAAGCAGCACTGCAATTTTGTCCTAGCACTGGGATATATTTTAGGTTGAAATTGATGAAACCATCAACAATTCTAAATATCCTGTTATCATACATATCATGCACTGAAAGCTCAATGGCAGTAGCATTTTCTTTCCTTCTTGATTATTCATTTCTTCATATTTCATATTGTCCACATGCTGGTACGAATCTTAAAGCTGTTCAAGTTTCAAGTCTTGATGTGCTATCTCTGTTTGAATTTTGAGCAGACTATATGCCTGATTGGGGTGGTTGAAAAGTATAAAGAGCTCGCAAAGTTCAACCTAAGGCAGCTGACTTCATCGGAGTAGTTTTCGGATGACAGACTTCTGGGCACCTCTTTGACCAGCTTTTACTCAGCTGCAGCATCAGTTGGTTAGTGGTTAGTTTATTAATGTGTGAACGATTGAAAGTTACCCTCCGAATTGCCTGGTGAATCTCGTGGGGAAGCAAGCAACGCCGATATAAGCCACCCCTGAGACCATTAATGATGGGTCGCCGCCATGAAAACTATGTGGTTACTGGTCAATTCATCCTCATACCTCAGATTTCTGTGATTAAGGCGACCAGAACAATGATATAAGCTCACAGAAGATGTAAAATCTATTTTTAGTTGTACCTTCTTTTTATCATTCTAGAGGCTATGTTTTGGAACGATGAATTACCCTGATCAGTTGAATAAATTTGACGCGTGATTATGAATTACTGTGATCTTGCGGTCATGGCATGAATGCTTTTCTCTTTTCAGCAATGTGATGATATTTTTCTGGTCCTATATAAAAATCTGAAAACATGGAATTCAATTATGGAGAAATTTAGAACCAGTTTTTTCTTGTGTGTTTACAAGATGTCTTTCCTTTTCGGTCTTGCTTGCCTTCATTGTTGAAAAAAAACATATCAAACTGAAGTACAAGTTAACTATGTCTAGTTAGATTTTTTTTTTTCGAGCAATAACTATGTCCAGTTAGATGGGCGACCATGCTGCCGCCAAAATTTTTTGGCCCATCAAAAACAGTTGTGCCCGGACACCAAACCCATAGCTGAGACGGTGGTGCATTGGGAGATGCAACAACACGTACTTCCTGCCTTCGGAGGCGCGCGTTGTGCCAGCACTTTTAGTTTCGGGGCATTTGCGTTTTTAGGTTAAAAAATGAGGAGACAAACCAAGAGTAGAAACGCAATATTCATTTTAGTTTCGCGGAGAGCGGTATGTTTCTTCTTTACAGAACTCACATATGGAGAAGAAAAAGTGAAACACAAACCCAAAGCTCCAGCCCAGCGATGCATTTCCTCAGGTCACGACAAAGCTCAACAGCTGACACAGCGAGTTTTTTTCTTTTTTTTTTTTTGGAAGGCACTGACACACCGAGTTGAAGTAATCCATCAACACGAGCGAGCAGAGCAGCAGCATGCCTCCACACGAGCGAGCAGAGCAGCATGCCGGCAGGCTGCAGCAGCAAGCTGTATTTTTGTGTCTATCATGGGTGTTGCTGTCGTCGCCTAATCCGCCGCCCGATTCGGTGAGCGAATTCAGTGCCGTTCTGCCGATGGTCCTGCCTGCGCCTCGGACCAGCCGATCGAATAAATGCAAGCAGCGAGCGAGACCATCCCTCTCGCCGTGCCGTGCCGTGCCGGAAGTGGGCAAACCAGAAGCAGAGCAGATGCCGATCCTCTCGCCGGCACCGTCACGTCGGTCACGCGATTTTTACCTTTTATCACGATCCGGCGTGCACGGGCGGAGACGGCACTCGCGGAGCGTCGCACGTGCTCGATCGTGTGGGGCACGGTTCGCTGGGATCGATCGCGATCGTCCCTTGGCTGGCAGGCTGCCCCGCCCAATTGTTGTGTGGCTGCTTCTCCTGTCCTGCAGGGTGAAGCAATCAAGCAGCACCGTTTGCAACTTCCCAGAATGGAACGGTCGGACCACAAGCGGCGGGCCCGCACGCAGGTTTCAGACAGACTTGCCAAGTTTTAGAATGGAAAACTAGTTCATTTGGTTGAACTTAGGTTGACTGAGGAGGGGCAGACATTGTTTGGTTGTTCTCTTGTTGTAATGGTAATGGAAAGGGTAGTTCGAGCCGTGCAAGGAGAGACTGCAAGGGTGTCAACGAGACGAATGCAGTATTCCATGGAGCAGCACATCTGCACAGGCTGCCTCTCCCGGGAGCGCTGCATGTCGCTTCCCTTCAAGGCTTTGACTTCATGTACCGCAGCGGCGTGTGGGCGAAGATGACGGCAGGCAGAGCAGGACCCAAAAGATAAGGTGAAGATCTAGCAGGGGCGAGACAGAAGAGACGAGGAAGGGCTGCCCGGGGGGGTGGGTGGGGGTGGGGGGGGGGGGGGGGGGGGGGGGGAGAAAGGTTCTGGTGCTACTTGTGGTGCTACCGTGCTCCAACCGCGTAGCACCTCAATGGATGAGCGAAAAATTGCAACAAAAATATGAATGGATAGTGCATGCAACGATCTATCATTCATATTTTTGGTTGAGTGCAACGGAAGGTCGTACAAGAAGATACAAAAAAGAGAAATCAGACTTTGAATAGTAACGGGTTGCATGATGAACAGTTGCAACCCGTACTGTTCACAGCCTGATTTATCTTTTTTGTATCTTCTTGCACGAGCTTCCGTTGCACCTCAACCAAAAATATTAATTGTAGATCGTTGCATGCACTATCCATTCATATTTTTGTTGCAATTTTTCGATGCATATTTCTCGTGCTACAGTGCTCGGTAGCACGGTAGCACGAGAAGCACCGGTTGCACCAGAACCTTTCTCGGGGGGGACGGGGTTGTTTGGAGTCGGATCGAGGAATCGAGTAGTCATAGCGGAGGAGATGACCCGTTATCAATTTGTTTTTTTTTTTTTTTGCATGGACGTTATCAATTTGTATTGCCTAGTATGTGATTACGATGCGACTTGATTACAGGCCGGACGAAACAAACACAAACTAACACAATCACATGCCGCTGTAATCAGATTACGTGACAAATGAACGAACCAATTAATCACACCAAACAGGAAGAGTTGTGTATTTTGATAGTTTATAACAAATCTAAAAATATCATTTTATAGTTCCAATCTTAATTAGTAGTGAATTTTTTTGTTATTTATAGTCAAAATAGAAATGATTGGCTTAAACTAAACCTACAACGACCTATATTTCTGAAGAGAGAGCACTAATTAATGAGATATACATGCATACGAAACATCATGGAACACAGGGGGGCAATCGCCCCTACGAGGACCCATTGCCTCTGCCTCTAACATGTAGTCAACCGTGTACGTATCTATACTTCAATAATTCTCCATGTGTGCTTAGATTTTATTTAATTATTTATTCAACGCAACCGGCACATATCGGACCCACTCGTCGTAGGATGATTAGTGCTAATAGAGAGCGAGAGCTCGGATAAGGCAAATCTTTGTACGGATAAATATTGATACGCTATTTGAACAACGAACCAAACACTCTTCTTAATATATAGTGTCGTAAAACTAGAAAATGCTTTAATGTTAAAATAAATTATCTACATTATGAAGCAATCAGGCAGCACCGTTTGCAGCCTCCCAGAATGGAACGGTCGGACCCCAAGCGGCGGGCCCGCGCGCAGGTTTCAGACAAGCCTGGCAAGTTTTGGAATGGAAAACTAGTTTATTTGATTTAATTTAGATTGAAATACGTGCTAAGAGTCATCAATTTAATAAGTTGTGGCTCGAGCAAACAACCCGCTTTCGCAATCAGAATGTAAAGAATCTTGGAAGCTATACGGGCCAACTTTCGATGGATTTTTTGGGCACCTAAAACTAGTAGCGTTGAATTATTATTTACTTTTTTTGAAAACTAAGGAGTCGGTGCACACAAAAAATTAATACTCCGCCAAAAAAAAATCCCTAGAAACTGTCGGAGCCGCCGCGATTCAGGAGAGGACATCCATCAAGCCGGAAGTGCCCCGGCCGGCCGGCGAAAACAAAGCAGATGTCCATCATGCATGCCCACCACGACGCTCTCTCGCCGGCTGGGCTGGTGCCGTCCAGTCACGTGATTCCATGCATGATACTCCCTCCGTCCCATATTACTTGTCATCCGATACTCATCTGGTTTTCCCAATTTACTTGTCATCCTCGCATCTCAATGCACCTCTCCCCAGAGGCGGATCCAGGAAAATTAGACATTGGTGTCACTCCTTTATGATTCTTGTGTATACTATACAATCAACACTGATTAAACTATATTCTAATGAAGATTAGCAAAATTTATTGGTGTTCTCTAAAAAAAAGGCAAAGTTTATGGAAGTGACACCACAAAATAGGCCTGGCTCCACCCCTGCCTTTCCCTATTCCTAATACACCTCTATCTTTCATTTTTCCTTAATTCCTATACCTAAAGCTAAAACAAAGTAATTTGGGATGAAAGGAGAAAGAACCATGGATCACTCGTCCATGGCCAGCCGGAGTAGGTCGAGCCATGCATGCCTATCGACCTGCCAGGGCTGAGGGCTGCCACCGCACCACCGGTCCCGGCCACGGAAGGAAGCCACCCCCTCCCCATCCGTCCCCACCAGTGTGGCCTTTACTCGGAACAGCACGACGGGGTCCCCTGCGGCGCACGTGCCAATATATCCGAAACTTGAGCTCCGCATGGATACCAACACTTGCTTGGTCCGTTTGGTTCGGAACTTCGGTACAGTCGACCGAGAAGCATGCATGGACCAGTCAAATAAGAGGCGGACCGCGGATGGTCAAACCCCAAACGGGCCAAAAACCCGCGTCACGTCCATCGGGCGCTTTCTTTGTTTCTTCGGCCACATCCGGCCGGCAAGGGCGATCGCCGATCGATCGATGGATGCGTGCCCGAACAAAGCACGGCGCTGGTGTGCAACTGTTTCTGCACGGCGTGACGTAGCGGCAGCTGGCTGGCCGGCCGGCCCGGCCGGATCAAAGTGATGGCCTCGCTTGGCCAGCAGGGAGGGTCAACTGTTCGCAAGCCCTGTTCCGCCTCGAATGGAATTGCGGAACCGCGGGCATGGACTTCGCGTCCTACGCAGCTGGTCCATCCCGCACCGCAGTCTGCTAACGCCACAGCGTGGGTGATGATGCTGAAAAAAAAAAACCTGTAGGCTCAGTGTTACGCAGAAAAGATATGGATTTTTTTTCTTTTTTTTTTGGAGATACACGGAAAAGAGGTATTTGATTGGGTCATTTTGCTTCTTCTTTTCTTTTAAAACTAAAAAGTGAAAACGAATTAAAAATAGGGTGGACAATTGAGGTAATAGGGTGGACAATGAAATCGTCGAAACTGAAAATTGGGTGTGCCATAAGCAAGCGCAACAAATATTGAGCTAGCTTACTCCTCATCTACACCATGGGCCAGCGCCTTTCTTTCTGTCAATTGTTTACGAGAGAATTATTTTATTGCATGCCGGATAATTAAATTAGGTGACCTGCCCACACATGCCTCTTTATTCAGGCCCCGTTTGGAACGCAGGGATTTCACAGAAATTTTACAGGAATTTCATAGGAAACAGTTTAATTCCCGCAGGAATGGGGAATGATTTCTCCATTCCAAACGGGGCCTCAGTGGGGAAACATCCACGAGGCTGGCACGGAAGCTACGATGATGAATTTAAAAGAGTAAAACAGTCCGGAACAAATCTGTTCACCTCATTTTTTTTTCCTTAACAAAGTGAAAAGGACGAGTATGCATGTGAACCCAACAAGGAACTACATTTATTTTTCATTCAAGTGATCGATGTTTGAAGGAAGCTTTTTCCAAAGTTACTTAGGATAAAAACTTAAGCTTTCTTGACACTGTTTTTTGTTGTTGTTGATGTGATGACTTGGCTCAATCGCAAGAGATATGATTTGTCTGTAAATAATTATCAAACAGTTAGTGCCTCGCGCAGCTTGGCAAAGCACTAATTGGGTATCTGTAGCAATACGGCACCAAATGGTTTTTTTTTTAAAAAAAAGAAACAAAAGAAAAGAAAAGCAGCACCAACAAATGCCTGCCGCCTCTGTGGCTGCGGTCTCTCGATTTTCAACCAGTTCGTTGGCAGGAACGGACGTGGAATCTCCCAATAATTACTTTGACAGATGCACGTGGACCCCACGCTCGGCACGCCAACGAAATACTAGTCCTCCCCCAGTCCCCCTCCTCTTCGTGCTCCTCCTCATTCGTGTGCGTCTCTGCTTGCCGTCTCTTTTCCTTCTCCGCCGCCGCCGGCTGCAGCAGTTTTCCTCCTTTCTCCGGCGTTCCTCATCCGGCACGAGCGGGTAAGCGCGGAGATTCTGTTGCCTTGGTCGCTTATTCTGAAAAAATCCCCGGTTTTTGATGGGCTCTGTACTGTACTGCTCTGTTCTGCATCTGGGGTTCCGGGACTGCTGGTTTTTGTTTCAGCTTGGATTGGTTGGACTCGATGATGTGTTCTTTGCGTTGTTTGGGAAATGTTCGAGCAGTATAGATTGATCCTTTTGGGCATGATGCTGCGGCATCCTTTCTTCTCGCCTTTCTTGGCTTGTGGGCGGTGGTGCACGAGAAAAGCTCTTGCTGTCTTACCGGGGACCTCAAAATTCGAATTCCGTTTCTGGGTGGGGGGCAATTTTGGAAAGGGATCGCTGGGTTCTTGTGCTCCTTATCTCTGATTGATTCGGCCGGAGATTTTATCTTAACAAGCTCTCGTCTTTACAGCCCCGGGCGTGGAGGGGTGGGCGCGGAGGAGGAGGGGCCGCCGGCCATGGAGAAGAGGAAGAGGGTTCTGGAGCTGCGAGACCGGCTGGACCGGACGCTGGCGCTGCCGGACCTCGCGGACGAGGCCTCGCTGAGGGCGCTCTTGAAGAAGCAGATGCTGGCGTCGGCTCTGCCCGGCTCCGACGAAGGTCTGGGCTCGGTTTACTTTCTTTGTTTGTGGTTACGAATCTGGTCTGTGGAGTCAATTTGAGCTCATTAATGTAGTTCTTATGCTGAGTGTACTACTCAGCTTTCATACCTGTCCTGCATGTGAGCTTTTCGTTGTTTCAGTTGTAAATACTCCCCTTCTGAGGGTCCATCCTATATGCTATAAAAGGTTCTGAAGACCTGATTGGGGCCTTGTTGTCGGCCTATGTAGATGGGTGTCATGCCTGTTATGCTTGTTTTGATCTATACATTTGGATGTCCATTTTCAGGCGATATTGACCTTATTGCTGAAGAGAGGACGAAAGAAGTCTCTGAATTTCTTGAAATGCTAAATACCTCGAGTGATCGACCGTCCAAGGTTAATGGGACACCTCAGAAGGAGTGGAAGGTATGCACTGAGACAAAGTTGTTGGTGCATTTAGACATGATTGCTGCATTATAGTGCGATCGGGACATGTATTTCTTTCCTTTTTCTTCCTTCTATGCGGTGCTGTTTTTTATCTCCAGAGTGCAACATTTCACATTTGTTTCTAGGTTATGCTTGCTTAAGATCTTTCTCAAACATGCCTGTTCATTAGCTTATCTCTCTTTTGGAGATGATTAATCGTAGTTCAAGATTCGGAGCAAAGTCTTGTGAATTGCCGCAATAATATGCAGTTGATGCCTTTTTTGTAGGTAAAACAAGATACAGACCAATTGCGAGTCATGTATCGTGAGGGCCCAGAGGGAACCCCGTTTCATACCCTTCTTGCTGAAGGCTTTGCTGATGGTCCTATTGATGTTTGTAAGTAATTCTAACCATCGTCAAACTAAAATACTATAGCTTCAAATGGTTACTTAAGCACACTTGTTTTGTGTAGGTACCTGTGTCTCATGGGAAGCAGGTCTATACAAAAAATGGTGAGTGCAATGTTCTCTTCGCTGAAGGCAGTCCAATTCTTGTTCTTCTTTGGTTAAATTTTCATATTATTAATTGTTGGAAGCCACACCTAGTACCCTCAAAATATCCGTAGGATACCACTAGAGCCTGTTTGATAGGCACAAATGTCTTTATCATATTACCATAGCAATATAGTTTTGGAAAGATCCCTCATTTGTGATGCAATTAGGATGTAAACCATTTACATATTGCAGTTTTCTTTTTTGAGGAAAATGGGAGGTGTGCGTCCTACTGGTTATGCGTATGTATAATAGTAAAGCTGTTTAAATATAAGAACAATTAAAATGATAGGGAAACAAAAGGTTACAAAGCGTCTAGCCATTCTTGTATTCCTGAAAAATAGTATTATTTGTAACGATACAGTTCAGGATGTAAATAATTACTTATTGTAGTTTTGGACAAACAAAATAACCTTTTCGTTTCAATTTTGCTCAACTTATTTGATGCCAATGTGTGGTCATCCTTATTATAGCCAACTTGTGTCATGAGACTTGTTCTAGGCATGATGGTGCTTGGTTGATAAGTGCTGTCACATATTACCCTCTTTTTCATGTAGCAGCTACATGGCCCCCAAATACCCACTTTTAGTAACACCTGGTGTTACACCAAGTTGCACCTAATCACTCACACAACATGTCTCTGCACTATAATCTGATAAATAAAACGTAAGGTCCTTTCGACAAACAGATAAGGACTAAAGTAACTGCCGTGAACAAAGTGCCAAGAAAAAAAAACCGGGGCATTACTATGGCACATTAGCCAGAATCTCCATGTCTTGTGAAAGGAAACATGTTGACAGTGGTACATGCCAATTTTTAAAGTCAACCCTGAACCAAGAAAATTCATACATAATAAAATGAATGGTTTTCTGTCAAATGCTGATGAGATTGATTCTCCAGGTTTCCACAGTACAACTTGCCTACTTTTAAAATTGACCAGTCAGGTTGCTTGAAAAAGGTTCGGATTGGTGAAGAAATTTCTTTGGTCAGGTTAGCTGAAGACTCTTTACTTTTTATAGTTTTTACTTAACCTTTTATAGTTTCCGAAGTTAATTTATTTATTCACTATTTGGAAGAAAGGGTGAAGGTTCCATGGCCGGTTTCGGAGAGAGAGGCTCTTCTGCACTACTTTGAATTGGAGTATCTTAAAGAAGATGTTGTCATTGTAATAATGAAAACTGTGCGTATGCTTTTCCCTTAAGTTTAGATTACTTTTTGGGAATCTCTCTTTATAGTGATGATGTTATGTGCCCTAGTTTATTTAATTATAGCTTACTGACATTGCAGATATCTGATTTGGATAATATAAATACACGTACTCATGGATTCAGTAGGGATGGAATTCCTGAAGCCGGTGACACAGTACGGATAGATGTATTTGGAGGCTTTGTCTTGCAAAAGATTACAAAGGAAAAAAGCTTTTTCAGGTGACATTTGATGCTATTTTGCATTTATATATAGCACTATGTATAATGAAAGAACACTCCCTAGGCCTTTGAATTGGTGTTCACTATTGTTGTAGCCTAGTTAGTGGTTCATGGATCAAAAGAACCCAGTAGTTCTTTCAAATAAGTGGTATTAGGGATGATTTTGTTTTACAGAACAAGGATGTGGGGTTTCCATTGCAATTTTTTCAAAAATTTTATTAACCCTGTTTTTCTCAGCAATGCAATTTTCACTTTGCTTTCTGCTTGAACAGTGGTATCCTTGATGTTCTCTCTCTCTCTCTCTCTCCCTCTCTTTTTGGGTGCTGAAAACACGGTGGTTTCCACTGAACTCTTCAGATTTAGAAATAGGCTACTAGCTATCCTATTTTTAACTCAATCCTTTTGTAATATTTTAAATTTCGAAGCTCCAACATAAATACTGCAACTCATTTATTTTAAATTAAATCCTTCATTCAGGGCAATTGCTAATATGGATATTAAGCTAGACTTTGTCCCACCATGGTTGATCAACTTCATATCAACAGCTGATTGGCAGCGGGCATAAACTGTATCAAAAGGTTAGTGGAGATATCAAGTTGCACATCTCGACTTTGTTCTCTGCATGTATTTCTTTGTATGGCACTTGGGCTGGGGTGGGTAAACAATGACACCAGGAAAATACCGCATGATTATGGAAAAGGCAATTTTCCCTGTTGACCAATTGTTAGCGGATTATGATGCAGGCAGTCAGTACTGTGGCCAGTTGTGATGAAGACTACAAGAAAGCTTTGAGGGCACCACTGTATGTTAGGATCCGTGAACACCAGGATTTTGATAAGAAGGCAAAGGTGACCCCAACTCAGGAAAATGCTAATGAAATACTCCCTGAAAATCCCACCGTACAGAATCTTCTGGCAGTTACAAATATGACATCGAATTGTGAGATTATCGAGGAGGACAGTGAACAAAACACATTCTCCAAGGACAATCTTCTAACCGGCCCTAGTAACAAACCAGCCGACCAAGTGCAACTGGTCAAAGATAAACCTTTTATCAGCTCGGAGGTGGAGCAGGCATTGGGCATATTGGACACCGCTATTGCAGTTCTCCGAGGCAGCAAGACCACAAACATCAGCAAGCTACAAAATTTGCTCAGTTATGATGCAAATTTGGAAGACAGTACCGTTGGTTCAAGAAGTCCACAAATTAACCTTCTCAATTCAGACAATCTTCCGAATGCACTACCTGCTACCGCAGCAACGCAGGGCTCCAGGTCAGCAAGAGAGTTATTGGCTACTTGTGTTGCACTTTCATTTCAGCTGATGGCCATATTACATGGCAAGAAGGCAATGTATGCAATCTGACTTGTGTCTTCCTTGATGCAGAGAAATCCAAGAAACAAATGACTTGCACAACGAGAAAGTTAGCCATAGAGTGGAAGATGGTATCGGCAATGTTACTCTTCAAAACTCAACAGCTTCAACCGTAACAAAGACAATGTCTATGACACTGAGGAGCACAACAAAGGTGCACGGCGAAGAAAGCCTAAACTCCAAGGTCTTCCATCAGAATGGTATCCACAACAACAAAGAGTCGAAGCGATCAAGGAAGAACAGAAGGTGGCTTTGCTGCTTACCCCTGCCACGACAGGATGCTACGCGGATTTGAATTTGATACTTGATTTTTTTTGGTTGTATAAGAAAACAGGAAATAGTAAATTATAGGAATGTGTCTTTTATCGATAACATGGATATGGCATGGCTCATGAGGCAGCTTCTGGCTGTCATAGAGAGTAGACAATATCTTCGATAAATGTATAGAAAATTGTTGTAACAATATGTAGAACATTGTTTTCATACCTGACCAGCCTATTATCGTTGCTGTCAATGAGAGAGAATTGCAACGACATTCAATGAACCTTTCAGAGTTGAGCATGCCAATTTTCCAGCCGTCCTTGTGATATTTATGGTGGGCAACATTCTGTATGACACCAAACCAAATTGTTTAGCAGTCTATCTCAGACGAGTTGTCTTAGAAAGGTTACTTTAGGAGCAATGTGCTTGCCTGCTTGACACGGTTGGTCTGAACTTACAACCTCCAATTCTCTAAGCAAGTTCATAAATGAAATTGTTCATCCAAAAATGTTCCATCAAGTATCTCTCTTCCTCTGTTCACTCTAAGTTTTGACTAGGTATTTTGTATGATCAGTTGTCTCTATTTTTTCTGAGAAAATGATGAAAGTACTGAAAGAAATGCTAACAGTCCATCTGATCAAACATTTTTCCCTATTAGGATGCCTTTAACCAACAAGTTCCACTGCAATAGATATTTTTTTGACATTTTCTTAATAATGAAAAATATACAAAATTTTTTACTCCTCGCAGTTTCTTTGCACATTTCAGACTATCCTTACATTTTGTGTAGTTGCCAAATGGGGCACAGGTGTCGGTCAGCGCTCTCCTGTTCTCTCCTGCTCCGCTGCTAGCCCGCTGCTGTCCCTTGTCTTTCCTCATCCTCTGTTCCCCACAAGAAACTCTTCACTTCTTCAGTATCCACTGCAGCAGGAAACAGTCGCTGCCGTCGGAGGTTCCGTCCAGCTGATGGGCCTCCATGCCATTACGAGTCAAATAGCCAAAAATACCCTTCACATTTATTTCTAAATTACCTACATCAACATTATGAGTCAAGAAATTTTAAATTTAGAATAATAAAAATAGCTAAAAAATTCACCTATTTCCTATTTCTAGATTACTCACTTTTCTAAATTTGGATTAATGAAGAAATCTATTTAATATTCCAAACACTAATAAATGAAAGTAAATCCAATTAGATTATAAATCAAATACAATGGGTTAGCTGTGAAATCTTGGCCTATTTAAGGCATCTAATCTCATCCTGGGTTACTCAGCGAATTTTCAAGGATTAACGCATTTGTGCTTTCAGTGGTAGACGCTACGACAGCGAAGTGGTGACTTCGTATTCTGGATTCCGGCTCAAGATGCTCATAGGGTAGGATTTGCGATGATAGGGGTGAGTGTGCGTGCGTTAGTGTCTGAGTTGTATAAATCTCAAAAAAAAAAATACAATGGGTTAGCTAAGACACAAACGATATAAATGATGACTCATCTCACACTCAAATAAGGGATGGTGAGAAATATAAAATATAAAATAAATAATAGTGTTAAATTTTTATAATTATATAAGATATTTTAAATAGTATAGTAAATCTAGCTGCTCAAATGCGCAGTCCGGCATACCACCTCCATCCCAAAATATAAGCATTCCAGGGTTTGGTCAAAGTTAATCATGTTCTCAACTTTGACTCTCAATATCTATAAAAATATGAAATGTGAAATATGAAAAATTACATAATATGATTGGTTTCATGATGAATCTAACAACATTATTTATACTTTGTCAAATGTTGTGATTTTTTTATTTATAGTCAAAGTTGAAATAGATTGACTTTGATCAAATAAAATGCTTATATTCTGGAGCTGAGGTAGTACTTGTTATTCTGAATACTGCGTTCTTAGAGCAACTTCAATGGAAGCCCCAACTTCAGTCCCTACTCAACATTTGGGGCCGAGGACCCAAAAAATCAACTTCAACAGAGCCCCAACTCTGGTCCCTACACTTGGGAGCCCCCCTCCAGCCCCTACACCGACGGGTCCGGAGGCCGGCCCCTACTCCGCTCCCGCGCCAAGAACGTCTTCCCGCCACCACGCACCGGACGCAGGTGCGCCCTGCTGCGACGCGCCGCCGCACCAATCCGAGCCTCGGGGCCGGATGGAGAGAGAGAGAGAGAGCAGGCGGCGGGGCCGGCTGGGTCAGGAGAGGAAGAGAGGTTTCGGCCGCGAATCTGGCTGCCGCCGCATGCATGGCGAGAAGGCGGGCCTGGCGAGGCGGCAAGCAGAAGAGCGGCGAGCAGAAGAGCGGCGAGTTCAGTGGGAGAGGAGGGAGTCTTGGGCTCCCTGACGCAGCATCGGCCTCCGGCATGATGGATCTCATCCGTCGCCGCCGGCCTTGGCCATGATGTCGATCTCCTCCGCTCCGGGTCCAGATCCGGGAGCACGACTCCCTGGGCAATGCCCTGTGTGATCGGAGCAGGTAGGGGAGCAGAGGAGGGAGTCGTGGGGGTACGGAAAGTGGGCGAGGGAGAGGGGGCGCCGCCATGGCGGCGGGTAGAGCAGAGGCGGCGCCGTGGTAGAGGGGAGGAGGTTCGAGAGAAAAAAAGGGAGACCGGTGGGGATAGAAGAAAGAGAGAGGGACCGGTGAGACATTGACGAATAGGTCCCACTAAATAGGGGCTGATGTTAGAGTTGAGTGTGTAAAATAGAACCCCGGAATGAAAAAGCAACCCTAACTTGAAATGTAAGGGCTCTGATTTAGGGCTACCATTGGAGTTGCTCTTAGAGCATCTCCAAGAGAACCCTATAAACCTCCCTTAAATCAAAATATTAGGATTCAATTAAAAAAACAATCTCCAACAGGACCCCAGAACTACCTTAGGCTTTTCATAACTTCTAAACTCCCTCCATTTATAGCTACAAACAGGGAAGAATTAGGACTCCCATTCTTTTTTTTTTCAATGAAATTAATGTTTTGTAGTCCTAAATACTGACGTGGCTCAATAAAAAATATTTTAATCCACTTTTAAGGGAGGATTGTTGAAGGATGAGAGAAAAACCGCTCGTGATTTTCTGATTGCTGACGACGTTGCACTTCCAGTGTGTCACCACGCGTGAGAGCTTTGACAGGAAACACCAAAATTTTTAATGTCTCTAGTGATCGAAACCCAAGTGGGTAGCCGCAAGCGCTACCACCGAGGCACGGGCTCATTTGACTTGAATTTCTTGTGTTACCGAGAGGTTAGGTACCTCATCAGGCCTGAGCGGGCCATCCATTTCCTTCTTCACGTTTGTTCCTCCCGCAAGTAGATCGGAGATTGATTGTGGCGCACACCTTACCAGGTGATGGCCGGGTTGTTTGCATCCATGGCCGTCAAATGGGCAGTAGACAGCCTCGCTTCGTTGCTGCCAGCGCTGCCGCCGGCAGGGATGCCTCAGCCGTCGGCTGCCGCAATCCAGCCCGGACTGGAGGATCTGCGGCTGCTGGAGAGGACCATGCGCCGGATCCGCGCTACGCTGCACGACGCCGAGCAGCACTGGAATGTCCGCGAGGAATCCACCAAGCTGCGGCTCAAGGAGCTCAGGGATCTGGCGTACGACGCGGAAGACGTGGTCGACGAGTACGAGTACGAGGTCAATCGTTTCAGGGTGCAGGCTCTCGAGCTTGCTGCAGCTCTTCATCAGGCCGCCGGCGACGGTAGCAGCAGCAGCAAACGCAAGCGGGAAGAGGTAACTAGTTCATCAGCGCATCAACAGCCTCAATTAGTTATGTTTGAATTTTCTTTATTGAATAATTTCGGTGCTGTACAATAGTTTTCTTTTTGATTTTAAACAAAGGTAGTACACGAGGAGCACTGCTCCGTTGAAGCTGGTGGCATAGTTCCAGTTCCAAATGAGTTGGCCCTTAGAGCGAGGAAACTGATCCAAAGATTTGTTGAGATCAAAGACTACTCTGACAGTTTCAGCCTGTCAGAGAACGACGGGGAGCGAATAATTGTTCCAGATATCCGCAGTGTCCGGCAGACCAGCTCTTTCGTGTTTGCACCGAGAATTATCGGAAGAGAGAAGGACAAGGAGAACGTTATAGAGAAGCTGGTGTCCGGGGAAGGCAGCGAAGGTATTCCCATGTCTGTCTTCGTCATTGTTGGTATGGGTGGGCTGGGCAAAACTACACTGGCACAACTTGTGTACAGTGACACTAGAGTCTGTCAATCTTTTGACCTCCGTGCATGGGTTTGCGTGTCAGAATGCTTCAATGTGGAGAGCATCACGCGAAAGATCATCAGTTCACTAACCCAGTTCAGCTGTGATCATGTACCAGCTGGTGAGCTGCAAGGAGCATTGGTAAACCAGGTAACGGAAAAGAGAGTTTTCCTTGTTTTGGATGATGTATGGAATGAGCGAAGTGATCTGTGGGAGTTGCTGTGTATGCCAATGTTGGCTTCGAGGCGTTCTGTCGTTTTAGTAACCACTCGGAACAAGGCAGTAGCAAGATTGGTCCAAACAGTGCCATTCTATAACCTGAACTGCTTGAGTCCCGACGAGAGCTGGTCATTGTTCAAACAGACATCATTCGTTGATAGTGAAATTGTCACTGCAGCAAACCTTGTGGAGATTGGCAGGAGAATTACCGAAAAATGTAAGGGTTTACCACTGGCGATTAAGGCTCTTGCGAGCATGTTACGCTATGAAACCGACGAAATGAAGTGGAGAGATGCCTTAGAAAGTGAGCTATGGGACTTGGAGCAGTCACGGAATGAGGTTTTGCCCGCCTTGGAGTTAAGCTATAAATGCATGCCCATACACCTGAAATGGTGCTTCGTTGCTCTTTCTCTTTGTCCGAAAGGTTTCTACCTTGATGAATATAGGGTGGTTTTTTTATGGAAACAGCTTGGTTTACTTCAATGTGATGGAAGTGACACGATGGATGACATTGGAAGTTTATATGTCAAAGAGTTCGTTCAGAGATCATTGCTTCAAAGTTATATGCATGGACAAATAATCATGCATGATCTGGTCCATGATCTTGCCTGCTTTCTTGCGGGGAGTGAGTTCTTTAGACTTGAGGGAGACGAACCAATTGAAATCCCACAGGAGGCACGGTATCTGTCCATAGCGCTACAAGATAAGAAGAATATTTCAATAGCAAATGCCTCACAATCTCTCAGAGCCATCATAATGCTGGGGAATTCTTATTTCCAAAATCCAGAAGCATTGTTTCTGAACTGCAAAAAGTATCGGACCATCCACATCGAAAGGGGAAACCTTGCAAAGGCATTACTTGACTGCATGGGTGGCATGAAACTACTACGGTGTTTCACAGTTATAGGAAACGAAAAAGCTACACCATTGGTTATTCCTAATTCTCTCTTCCAGCTGGTCAATTTGCGTGAACTGAACTTTGGAGCAGATACTCTACACGGAATCGGGCGCCTAGTTAACTTGCATACATTGCCAGACATACGTCTGAGTAAATGTTCTTGCTTCTATAACATAAGAGAGCTGAGGAATCTGAACAAAGTAAGGAATTTGTGTATATTTGGACTGTGTAATGCAAGTATCAGAGATGCAAATGAAGCTCGTTTATATCATAAAAAGAGTCTTGAGATACTGGAATTGCACTTTGATCCACGGGAATCTTGTGAACACAAAGAGAGGGCTGGTACCAATAATGAAACTACTGTCCCAGTGTCTGCTGGCCCATTGCTAGAGAGCCTACGACCACATCATCAAAACCTCAGAGAACTGAAGTTAACAAATTTTAGTTGCGACATGTATCCCAGTTGGTTAGGTAGTGCTTCTTTTTCCATGTTAACCGAGTTATGGTTAGTCCGTTTTCAAGCTCAGCACCTTCCAACACTTGGTGAGCTACCTTCCCTCAAGACCCTTCGGATATCCAACATAGAGTATGTACAGCAAATTGAACGGGAGTTTTGCAGCTTGGATCCAAGTGTCAATGGCTTCCGCTCATTAACCCACTTAAGCCTGGACAGCATGTATCGATTGTCAGAGTGGTCGGAAGTTCAGAACGGTGACTTTCCTCTTTTGGAAACACTTAACATCTGGAATGCCTTTGAATTAAGATCGCTTCCATTATCATCCTTCTTGTCCTTGCGCAGTTTATCCCTGTGTGGTTGCAGGAATTTTGTTACACTTCCATCCTCAGATACCTTGCGAGAACTAAGTGTCGTAGGATCTGAGAGCCTGAATGAAATACAGGGCCTCCCGTCACTCCGATCACTCGAACTAATAAATTGTCCAAGCCTTGTAGCATGTGCTCACTTCCCCTCACTCACCACCTTGTATCTGAATGGTCCCTTCAAAGAAGAGATAGTTCACAAGTTAGTTAATTCCCATTTGTTGCTTGAACGATTGTCAGTTTCGTCTGATACTATCATGTCCATCAATCTTGAGCCGCAAAATCTGCCTGGGCTTATGAACCTCGTGTTACGTTGCCCTAATTTGGAGTACTGCAAGGGACTTGGCAGATTCACTTCTCTCAAGAGCCTATATGCAGAAGGTTGTCCACGACTTCACATACCTGATTCGCTCCGAGGCCAACTGGAGAAAATGCATGCTCCCGAACCCTGATAATCATGGTAAATATCTCTTTGTTGCCTTTTCCATTTGCAGAATTTCTCAATAAATTTTTGAAAAGACAACCACTTATCCAACTGGTCGTCTCGCCCATTTTAGTCAAATGTACTTTTCCCAGCTGTTAATCGCATTATGCATATCCATCGTCTTTAAATAAGAAAATGTTCATTTTAGTGCCCTGACCATTTGATTTGTCCACTTCACCCTAAATTAAATTCAGGATTGTTTTACGCCCCCAACCATTTGATTTGTCCACTTCACCCATAAAAATTCCCCCAACCATTTGAATTGGATCAATTCATCCACAAATGAAGTTTGGATTTCGTTCATCCAAGTTGAGTTATTACATTCAAAATTTATGGGATCTTACATGTTACAAATTTACTTAGGACGGTGCATTGTCTGTATTTGCAGAGCCAAACAGGTAGTAGGCGCTACTGAGCTATGAAAGTAATCAAACAAATTATGAAGTATATATGTTTCTAACATACAGCCTGATGTCATCTGTTAACCCCAAAATAATCAACTTTGTACTCAAACTTTTGTTGTGAAGGAGAAAAAAAGAAGACAAATTTCATTAGTTTTTAATGGTTCCAATTAAATATTTTGGTGGATTACATGAGCCAAAGCTTCGTATGGTGCTTAAGTGGACAAATGGAATTGTTAGAACTAGTAGAACTAGCTTTTGAGTTGATTGCTTTTTGCAATGACAATAATGCATATAAGGACAATTTTGAAATAATTACGGATAGATCATCCATTTTCACCATTAATTTTTTTATCACTACGGGTGGGATGATGAAACTTGTTGGAGGCTTAAAACATGGACACAGCAAAGTGCGCAGAGAACACTGACCCCGCAGGACAGGAGCTAGGAAACCGTAACCTTGGCATCTTTCCTTCTCATCTGGCACCGAAACTTTCGCTCATGTGGCAACACGTTTCATGATTTTCATATAAGGAACCTCATTAAGAGATATCGGTGTATTTGTGTGCTGAAGGCCATTGCAGTTGCCGCAAACATATAGTAGTATGTGACGAGGCGATCGAATAGAAAGCATTGCTGTGTTGGCCCACTAGCTGGTGAGTACTGAACAGAGCTCAACCCTTTTCTTTCTCTGCATCTCCGGGTAAATTTCCGCACTGATGATAACAGGCGCACTGCACACAGAGCCGCCTCGTAGCTGGAACGGACGGTGGCGACACACAAGGGGGTGATGCAGATTTTAGAAAGAAGAAAAAAATGAAACACTAGTACAAAACACGCTTTCAGTGGCTGACGTTTTGACCCTGCAATGGCGGGCAAAACGTTCGCCACTGTGTCTCCGCCACTGCTAATTAATGGGAAAATAGCAGTGGCGGACGGATTTGCCCGCCACTACAGATTGACCAGAGAATTAAAAAAAGCGCGGGGCCCACGGCCACCGCCCCCACCTGCGGTGGGCTGGACCGGCCGGACCCACAGTCGCGCCACCCGTCGATCCCGCCGCCACGCGCCGCTCCGCCGCAGATTTGGCCGTGGGGAAGAAGACGGAGCCAGCGCCGCCGCGTGTGGAGGAAGATCCGCGCGGCGTCGTCGTCGAGGAGCCGCCTCTGCTTCCCCGCCGCTCCGCCAAGCTGTCCGCAGCGCATCTGCTTCACGAACAAATGGGAGCGGCGGACCGGAAACTCTTGTCGAAGCATCCAGATCTGCGAAGGAGAAAGAGAAAACTGAGGGAAGAAGGAAAGGAGACGGCGAGGACTGACCGCGCTTCTTGGTGGCTTCCATGGCGGGGAGGAGGCACCACGGAGGAGCCCCTCGCCGGAGTCGCTCGCGCGCTCCGGCGAGGGGTACCGCCATAGCTGCCGGCGAGGAGCTGCTTGAGCGCGATGAGAGGAAGCAGCCGTGGAGGGAGGGAGAGGGTCAGCCACAGCACGTCGGAGGGGAAGAGAGAGGGGGCCCGGGGTGGCGTGGTGGGTCGCCGCCGCTGCGGCGAGTAGACTTTGACGGGGAGAAGACGAGTGGAGAGAGGTGCGGCGCGGGGAGGGAGAGAGTGGAGAGAGGTGGGACAGATTAGGGTTGCGACTTGTTTATATACCAGGCAACGGCTCGGGCCGAGCGGGCCGAGAAATGGGCCTGTCCGCCACTATTTAGTTTATGATGTCATTGCCCGCCACTGCTATGCGTTTTTAGTAGCGCACGACGCTGATGTCACATTGTCCGCCACTAATAAGTGCTTCACGTATTATAGTTTTGCTGATGTCATCATATTCGCCACTGCTAACTGTGCTACAGTAACTAGCGCTGGGCTAGTAATGGCGCATCACTGAGTGTCCGCCACTACTATAAAATTTGAAGTGTCATATTGTACTAGTGAAATGCCGGCCCGGGAGTCCTGGGTGGAGAGCGCGGCGCATCAAGTATCGACGTGCCGAAGGTTGGTCGGATCAGGATCTTCTGCCTTCACCCCATTTGAAGTCACGGGCGTGCAGTCAGCTTATCCACCGTTTATTTCATCCAACGGCCTCTGGCTCTCATGTCTCTCCGTGTCACACTCTGTCCAGCAGCAAAATCCATGGACGCTCCTGCCGCACGGACGCCGGAGCAAGGGAAATAATATACCAACGAAATCCTCCCTAAGACAATATACTGCAAAAACAACAGCTCGAGCTAATTCTTATCTAGCCTATCGTCGTGTCCCGTAAATTTCTTGCCTCCCAATCTAATCAGCAAACTTCGATTTCCCCTCCTATAGCTTCTCGTTTCTCATCACGAATCACGATGCATCGAAATCGTGGAAGGAAGCACAAAAAACCTATCTCCGTATGCTTTTCGAGCTGAGTTTCCTCCATTTTGACTGGTTAATTAATGAAGTGCCCCCAATTTAAAACTCTTGTATTTCACGGTACATACTTTCTTGATGTTCTTGGTTTGGGTGAGCTAATGGCTAATGCAGGCAAAACTGAGCAGCAAGAGTAATAACCGTTCTACGGAGCTGGGAGCAATCTCCGCGAGTGAAGAAAACGAAAGAAACCCGCCGAACTAGCTTGAGCTGCCTCCCGCCAATGCTAAGGACCTTCGGTTTGCTGCCTGTTGCGAGGAGAACGAAGAGGGCGGAGAGGCGGAGGCCGTTGGATAAAACAGACGGTGGATAAGCTGACTGCACGCTCGTGACTTCAAATGGGTGAAGGCAGGGGATAAGAGCATCTCCAGCAAGGCCCCTATTTAGGCCTCTACTCTATTATTTAGGAGGTTGAGCTGAAAAGTCAACTCCAGCAGGGATCATACTTTGGCTCTCATTTTGCATGCCCTCTCAAACTCTATCTCCAAGCCCCTATTCTTAGGGTCCTCCAATCCTCCCTCTCATTCATGGGTCCCACTATTTTTTTACTGGGTCTTACACAAAATAGGGTCTTCGTTAGTTTATTGCTGGAGTTGAAGCCAAATTTTGAGCCATCATTTTTGCATGCCGGCCTGGAAAACGAAAGTAAAGGCCTTGTTTTGAGGTCCATTGCTGGAGATGCTCTAACCGTTTAGGTCAAGGCTTGGCTGGTTGCGTTCAAATGGGAGGTCTGGTTGCGTCCCGCTTTTGAATCGGGACGAGAAAACAGCTAACAAAAGCCCGCCTCTATCACTTGTCCAGCCCAGCGGCTCGCCGACGAGCCGGGAGGACGACACCCCGATCGACGCGTCGCCAGGACGACCGAGATCGGCCAGATGAGCACCGCCCGTGAGAACGATAAGGTAGTTGTCTTAACTTTTATCAATTAAAAAGAGTTAAATGCACCGGCGGTCCTTAAGTTATTTCGGGTGTGTCATTCAGATCCACAAACTTTCGAAACGCACATTCAGGTCCTCAACCTATCCAAACCGTTTATCCGAGGTCCATTGGCTGGTTTTGATTTTAGAAAAAAGCAAGAAGGCCCCTGATTTTTCTATTTTTCTCGCACATGAGCCCTCAACCCTAGCAGCTCGCCCATTAGCATGCACAAGCACGTTGTCGCCGCCGTCAGGGATGTCAGCAGCTCCTCACCGAGGAAGTTCACGAGGCAAGTAACCAGCACCAAACTGTCCAGGATGGCATGCGCGCCGACTAGCTTCTCGGCGTGCCTCGCGGACATCGCAATGGCATCCTAAGACTATTTTTTATTCGATGTTCCACCTAATCAGTGGAGCTCCCGCCGCCGGACGCTGCACTCGTTGACGAGCAGCAGTAAGACCAGAATGGGGAGCAGGGGTTGTGTGCGAGAAGAATGGGAAACTAAGGGGCCTCATTGTATATTTTTAAACCAAAACCGGCCAATGGACATCGGGTGAACGGTTTTGATAGTTTGAGGACCTGGATGTGCGTTTTGAAAGTTCGTGAACCTAGATGACACACCTGAAATAGTTTGAGGACCGCTGGTGTATGTCACTCTAACTAGGGGGAGTATCATCTCTATCTTGTTGTGGATGAACCTCAGTGTGCATCTAACTAATGGTCAGTGTACACGAAAGCTAGCACGCGCCTTGTCAGCGTACAAACCATGTCCGGGAGGGGAAAAAAAGGAATATTAACACCGTGTATTCTGTAAAGGCTGGAACTTTGATGTTCGGTGGCCACCCGTCGCACACGGTAGCAGAAGCCATGACTACCGTTCTTTTCTGCACGGCCCTAATTAAATTGCTACCACACGTGCGTTACTAATAGAGGAGAGGACGTACGTAATCTGGGGAACAGAGACGTGGACCCTCCTCATCGCCATGCAATCCCCCGCTCGATCTTGAGCTGAATCGTGAACCAATTAATCTTGTCGCCGGCGGCGGCCATCAGAAGAAGTGATCAGGCAAACCGAGCTCAGCTTGGTTGGTTAGCGCCTTTGCCGTGGGCGCAGCCCACCCGGGTTCGAGCGGTGCTCACCCGGGTGTTGCACCTTTCCGGGAGCAGGCCTGAGCCTGGTGGCTTCTCGTGTCTGCTCCCGGGCCCGCATGGCTGTAGGTGGGCCCCTCAGCTGGCCCGCCCTCTGAAAAAAAAAAAGAAGAAGTGATCAGGAGGCGTGACGTCCTGAGGCCACTCGCGCGTCGCCGGCGATGCAGGGCAGGCGAGATTATTCGCTGGACACGTCGATGAGCAGCAACCCGCTGGTGGCGGTGTGCATCGACAAGGACGACAGGAACAGCCAGATCGCGTTCAAGTGGGCCGTCAACTCGCTTGTCCGGAAGGGCCAGAGCATCGTGCTCGTCCACGTCATCAAGGGCCCGGGCACCTCATCGATCCGGCAAGTCGTCCTTCAATTCCTTCCCTTCACACCATGCATGCATGTGGCCGACCGATCGGTCAGGATCCATTTGGATGCAAGAATTTTACGAGAATTGTGTGGGTCTCTTGTGGAAGAAAAAAACATTCCCACAAAATCGATGTCAGAATTAAATTCCTTTGTTCCAAATGGGCCCTGGATTTCTTCTTGTCTCGATCCGGCCGGTGTCGAGATTAACGGTGTTGTTTGCACACTGACAGGCTGGACGAAGCACAGCGCCTGCAGGTTCAAGGGTCCGACGACGGACGTCCGGCGGCGGCTCGGCACATGAAGGAGTTGTTACTCCCGTTCCGCTGCTTCTGCATCCGCAAGGACGTACGTGGCCGATCGATTGATGCACGCAACAGTATATATATACGTGTGGATATATATGCCATTTTGCTCCCATGGCCATCGATTGGTAATGCCGTGCGTGTGCGTGCAGGTCCGGTGCAAGGACGTGGTGCTGGACGGCGGCGGCGGCGACGTGGCCAAGTCGATCGTCGAGTTCGCGGCGCGCGCGGCCGTCGACGAGCTGGTGCTCGGGGCGGCGTGCGGCGGCTGGTTCAAGCTGCAGGCGGACGACGACGTCCCGACCGCCGTCTCCAAGGGCGCGCCGGACTCCTGCACGGTGCACGTCATCGACGGACGGGGCAAGGTCGTCGCGTCGTCGGGGCGCAATAATGTTAGCCGCAATAGACTTGACCACATCGTCATGGCTGCTGTGTGCGTTGTGCTTGTGTCGGCCGCCGCGTGCGCCGCCGTCGTCATGTCGAGGCGTGCGCGTAGTGTTGGGGTGCACCAGGCACTCTAGCTAGCCACGGACAGGCACAAATTTAGTCAAGGTCCAGATTGCAACGCGTCACGTACGTCCAAGTGGAGCCCCTGGAGACAGACAGTAGTAGTCTTGGTGCTCTGAACTAAGCAACAGTTGACGCCACGCCATCCACCCAGCGCCGCGTAGGGTTGCAGTGTGTCGATAGTTTGTAACCTCAATTCAACGATTTTACAAGTGGACCAAAGTAGCATTTGTGCTGCACTAGCCTATCAACCCGTGCATCTGCACGGGTCTAGCAATTTAATTGTGTCTCTAGAGTTTTGATTGCATTTCATGCTTGTTACAAATATAAACTGATGAGAGATTTGTTTCCACTCCATGCTGTAAAATATACAGACTCAATTTGGACTCCACAATTCTTACCAATACTAGTACCAATGCACGTGCGACACGCACGTGTCTACAGAATGACACCACTCGACAGGACCATTAAATTTGAAAAACTCTACATGAAAGAATCATGTAGGAGTAGGAACGTACGTGTCCAAAATGCTCAAAACGATATTTACAATGTAGATGATAACATATTATGTAGATAAAAATATCTTAATTAAACCAACACAGATTTATATTATTTGTACGATTAGTATATTCCTTGTTCAGTTTGATGTTCATTCCAGGAAGTTTTGTACTTTGTTGCTTCACCATATATCTCATGTCCTAGCCGCCAGATCAAAACAGAGAGGACTGCCCTACCAATAAACTGCTTCAACCAAATCTCCTTCAATGTCTTCCTTCGGCACATCCTCTGAAAGCAACAATACTGAACCCGATTCTTTACTGCCTGCACAAAGGATATCAGTCAACCATTTTTTTTCTCAAGCTTCTTCAACTCCTAGCGCTCGAAATAAAAAGAGGTTAGTGATCAGTTGATCACAGCAAAGCATGTGTCACATTGGAGGTAGGCTCAAATCAAGAAATCCACATTGCATTGAACAGCTTAGTAACAATATTTTAGAAAGTATTTCAAGTTAAATGACAAGTATCTGGAAGGGGTAGGTTTTTCTCAAATACCCAGGAAAAGGTATGTTGAAACCAAGTCACATTTACAATGATCAGTACTGATAAAGGCTTACCAAACCCAAATTGCTGTTCAAGGCGAATTCCAAAAAACAGCAACATTAAACTTGGAGCTGAGACAAATCCTTTTGGAATTCGCCTAATTTCCAAAAAAAAAAAAAAGGCTTTCTCCCTATTTGCTATTTCCATTTAAACACTTACGAAATCATCTGAAGCAATGGATAACAGCATATTGTCATGTAATAAACACCCATTGATATCGAACTCTGAAGCAAAGAACAACTTACGATACTGTTTACACTCTTATTTGTACCCTGGATTGAGTTCTCTTTTTTTCCCTTCGAAAAATGTGACAAATTAGTGTGAAATTACACTGCAATCTAATTTGTCTCGTCACATAGTAATAGCAAAACACAAATAATGATTATAGGAATAATAACAATCATCAATATCTGCAATAACATTCTAATAGTTTTTAACCTCCCTAACCAATATATTTTTATTCCATCCCATACATGATAAATTTTTCCGCAATTCTATGCCACCATAAGCAAGCTATAGAAACAAATCTTTAAAACCTGAAGCACACATGCATAGTTTTTCATGGTTTTGATAGCAAGATCATGCAGACAGGCCAACGAACCTCTAGAATGACACATTCACTTACAGGTGAAAACAAAAAGGATTGGTTAGAATTAATATTCAAAATTGGACAAAGGCAGCATATCCGATCTAGATGCATATACTTTGAGCTACGCTACATATATACTCACATGGAAACCTGAAAAACTGTGTTAAAGGATGGTACATATGAACTTTGTTGAAGATATCCACAAGAAAAAATTACAAACAAAATGATTCATGTCACGGAGATATTTTCAAAGGTACATTTTTGCTGCAAAAAGGTCACTCAAGAATGAACTGATTAGTTAATCTGAAAGTGGCCTAATATATATCACATTATATGATAAGAAAATTCTGCTCAGTACGCATGACAATCCAAGGAAACATGAATAATTTTGCAGGTGGAATATAAAAGTGGGTTAATCAGACCATATTTGTTTTAGCGCTTCAGAATCCTCATGGCAAATCTGAATCCTATTCAGATTAGTGTGCAACGTGCATTTGTGCCATGTGCACTGCTTGTAACTACCAACAAAACAGAGTCAGGAACTACACAAGAAAAATAACACATCAAAATGTAGACATCTGTGTTAGGTGTGCCACAATTGCTCTACTTCATCAACTCCTCATTGTCCTCGAGCTGCTCCTGCAACTCACTATTTCAAGCAAATTTGGAAAAATATACCAAAGTAGTAGTTTTAAAAAATAGATCCACAATTTCACAAAAACTCACAATCTGCTCAATGCCATTCTCCTTTGTCTTCATGCCTTAGTACTCCACCGCATAATTCACTATCATGAAGAATGGGCACCTTACAAATTAAGGATCGATTGGAAAGGAAACAATAACTTGGAAAGTACCGCTGTGTGTGAAATCATGAAATCAATAACAAAATTTACTGGAATCATGAAACTAATTAAAGATCAGGATGCACGCACAAGCAAAGTTCAATCACAAATAGAGTGGAAACCATGGCCGGATACATGAATGACGACAACAAGAACTGCACCAAACGGTGCAAATCCCCTTCGCGCAAAACTTGGGCCGGTCCAGGCTTGGATTGAACTGCAAGGAGGAACACCCACCAGATAAACAAGCAACATCAAATCCCAGGTCAGCGAACACCGAGGCCACCGACGGAGACGTCGCGCTCTCTAGTGGCTGACCTCCGTGCAGGAGTAAGCCATGATCCTGGCGCCCTCGTCAGGCAGCGCACCCGTCACCGGCATCCTCGTCGCCGTCCTTCTCGTCGTCCCAGCCTCCCAGGTGGACCGCCTCCTCATTAGACGCTAGGGCAGCAGGGGCAGGGAGGTCTCAATTCTGAATCTGAGGGAGGGGCAGGTCCATCATGCGCCAGGCCACATGAAGGAAAGCGATCAAAACTATGGAGATCGGAATCGGGAAATAGAAGAAAAGAGGAAAGAATCAAAGGATGGCAAGGGGTCAGGGGAAGGCAATCCGAATTGACGGCAATCAAGGAGGTCGGTACAGCGGGCGGGTAAAGAATTTCTTCGGTGGGTTTAGCGATCGTTCGATGGGAAGGCAATCAGATGACACGAAAATGGGAATGCAATCCACAAATCACGGCGCGAGGGATCGGTGGGCGGGTACGTATCCCTATTAGGTGAGAAAAAACCAAGATTTGAGCGTTACTGTAATGAAAGTTTTAACGTAAGGAGAGGAGGGGAGAGGGGCAGCGTTACGGCTGAAGGGAGACGGAACCATTCGGAGCGTTGGATTTTGGGCCCACAATATGGCAGGATGGTTCAGATGGCAGGGTAGATAGGATGACAAAGTAAAACCGATTTTCCTTCCAACTGGTTCTTTATTGGTTTAGATAATGAAGCCAGGCCAAAACATAATTTTTTAATGATAATTTTGATTTATCTAGGATTAAAGGTAGTGATCTCCCCCCCCCCCCCCCCAATGTTTACTTATTGTACCTTTTTTTTTTTTGGGGGGGGGGGGAGCAGGAATTTCTCAGGAGTATTAGTAATATAATTTTTACAGGAATTGAGAAAACCATTTTATTCCACACAGGCTAAACTATTTTCATATGTCGTGGAGAAATAAAAGCATAGCCATGTTTTAATAAAATTTACCTTTCCAAGCGAACAATCTCCTTCAATATAATGGACTTGATCAATCTCCATGCTTTTAAGTAAACATGATTTTCATTTTTTTTATTCAACATGATGTCCTCTTTGTCAAGTGATTTCTTCCACCGCAGACAAAATGATCCTCTTATAATATTGATATTGGCTGACTGTATGTATTTCTTTTGGTTATGTCTGTTGGATAAAGCTGCCATAACGAAGGGAGCCCGTGGTCCGAAAGGTCTGCTCATTCTGCTGTCCATATGCTATCTTAAATGCAAAATTTTCGTCTATACTATCGTCATAGACTATGACCAATAATGTTGTTGTGGTCCGAAAGGTCTGCTCATTCTGCTGTCCATATGCTATCTCAAATGACTTGAGATTCTCTGCAAAGTATACCTTTCTCTCGCTCTGGCATGTCTCTCAAGTCTCAAGATTCGTCATGCAGAACGTTTCTTATTGACCTTTGCAACTCAGATTGCAAATTCTGTTGACTGCGTCAGGTTACTTGACCAAACAGGCTGCGACAACAACATTATTGGTCATAGTCTCCATCCTTTCTAATCAAAAGCTAAAGATAGATGCACGTCTGTGGGTTTTGGAGAAGGCAAAGAAAAAATTCACATTTGCTTCACCTGCATGCATGGATGGATAAGAATTAAGAAAGGAATAATAATATTCACCTGTATACTCCAGATAGAAGTCCTTTGGTACCCTGGGCGAGAGTGCAAGCTCGATGATCTTCCCTCTGAGCTTTTCTTCCTCTTGCCTCGCCCCTGCCTGCCCGTGAAGACCAACAAATTATTAGAGGAGGCACGGCAGCATCCGGCAGCAGATTAGGGTGGGTGTAAAATAGCAAGCTAGAACAGAGCACGGCCAGAGCCAACGGCATGAGATCCGACTCGTGGCTGCTACAGGTTACAATTGCTTATGGACCCGAACCTGGGTGATCTATCCGCCCCAAACGCTTGCTTTCGACCACCGATTCACATCTTCGTTCGGAGCTTGCCGAGCGTCTGGTTGCTGGGCGCCGCGTGCCTTGCATATCCACGCCACGTAGCATTGTCCTGCTCCCGTCTGTGCGTCCAGCCCTAGCACCGCCTCCATGCCTCAGATCAGTATGACAGAATTAGGAAAGGAGAGGAGAGAAATCAAAAGACTATATAGGTAGGGGATCGTAAGATCATGAAAGAGATGATCTTGCAGTAGATCAGAAAATTGAGTCTGATGTTTCAATCTTGAGACAAAACGAACTGGATTAATCGGGACTAATCTACGAACATGCTAAATACTCAACTGGAGACGTCATGGATGACGGCGGCATGGATGCTGGTGGGTAGCGATCCAACTGATCAGCCTGATTGAGGCTACATGCCGGAGAGCCTCCTGAAGCTCCATGAAGTTGTGATGGCGCGGCGTCCTGCATTACGTAGCCAGCGTTCAGAGAGAATCTAGCCTGGAAGGCTTTACGCGAGATGTGGGAAGGACTGCATAAAGATCCAATGGATATGATCTGTTACGTGTCTAAATTAACGGATAGATGTTTTACTTTTTTCTGAGAATTTCTAGAATTTTTCCTCTGATTAACGTGAGGGTTCCAAAAGGAGCCTCCAATTAGTTTAACGGATAGATGTTTTACTTTTTTCTGAGAATTTCTAGAATTTTTCCTCTGATTAACGTGAGGATTCCAAAAGGAGCCTCCAATTAGTAAATATAAGGTAAGATGCTGCCGCACAAGGTTTTGCGCTGAGACAGCTTTGGTGTTAATTCCTCGATCGGAGACCAGACGCTATGTCAGCCTGGTCTTCACAAAAATCGTGTCCAAAGTCTACCGACCCTATCTATTCCCGTCCACTCAAGACAAGTTTAATGGACATAAATAATTCAGCACATTTGCTACTGTACGATTTTTCCTCCAAACTATATTACACACACAGATTGTGTTATTGCCCCAGCAATGATTTTCCCAAAAATTTGAGAGGCCTCAAGTAGGCCTAGCTTGCCCCCTTACTGCTAATTAAACCTATTAGGTGGCTGATGATTTGAATCTTGAGTCGATCTAGACCATGGTTGTTTGCTGATGCGGTGAGGAACGAGGAAATGTTGCCATTTCTCTGCTCATTCGCGATGACTTCCTGCCCATGCGGAATGTGCAAGAGTGTGGGCGCGTGTTACAACAAACTCCTTTGAATCAATAGAAGCTGACAAAATTTTCGGGAATACATGTCGGTCGGGACCGTGCTAGCCCATCACCATCAGTGTCCATGTGCAAGAGTGTGGGCCAGCTCCATGTGGGTAGGTCAGAGGGGAAAAAGAGAAAAGTGATGAATAAGACTGGTGTACTTTTTTTCTCGAATACACAGGAGACTGCGTATCTTTGTATTATAGGGAAGAAAAGAGTGGTCCGTACATAACCCCCTCAAGCTGGGACCAAGGCTAGAGCGGGGTGTTACACAAATGCAAAACCTAGGCAGCACTAGTTTACAAACGACCCAAGAAACTACAACTAACTACTTAGGTATTTCCTAGCAGCCGACCAAGACCTAAGTTCTTGGGCCCTCGAGCACCGGCAAAAGTCCAAAGCTGTGCTTCATGCTTCAAGCTATTCAGAACCACTTGGACCGATGGCGTAGTGCCGTCAAAGACACCGGCATTTCTATGTTTCCACAATGCCCAGGTGCCAAGAATTATCAGGGTGTTAAAACCTTTTTTATTGACTTTAGCCACTCGCCTACCCGACCTTCTCCACCATTGTGCAAAATTCTCTTCATCAACTTCGGGGCAAAGCCGCTGTAGATCAAAGAAAGATAGAAGCTTGTACCAGAATTCTCTTGCAAAAACACATCCGACCAATATGTGCTGAACTGTCTCCTCCTCTTGGTCACATAACACACAATGTGCAGGATGGGGGAGTCCTCTCTACATGAGCTGATCAGCAGTCCAACACTTATTTTTGATGGCTAACCAAAGGAACGTCTTGCACTTAGGTGGAACCCATGATTTCCAAAGCCTGCGCCATGGTTCAAAAGGAAGCGAACCATAGAAGAATAATCTGTATGCCGTCTTGGAAGAGAAGGTGCCCTGTTATGTCTTCAAATGTGCCTTGCGATTCTAAATATTCAATTAGACCAATGGCTGACAGTCCTGCTTTGATGTCTTTTACCCACTTGCGATTTTCTAGTGCCTGCTGAACAGTCCTTGAGTTAATCACCCGCTTAGGTACATTTGCAACCACCTCAGGTGCTAAATCCAGTAAAGTACAGCCATGTAACCACCTGTCCGACCAAAATAGAGTGTCTCTCCCATTCCCAACTTCAGTGACAAGAGAGATTGCAAACATGGCTCGTGCATGAGGATGAATTGGAATTTCCAAGCCTGCCCAAGGTCGATTAGGGTCTGTTTTTTGTGCCCAGAGCCACTTCATTTGCAGAGCCCATCCCATGATCTCCAAGTTCATGATGCCTAGACCACCGAGATTGAGAGGTCTTTGGACCTTCTCCCAGGCTACCAGACAACTGCCCCCGTTCACCTCCTTTCTTCCTTGCCACATGAAAGCTCTTCTTATTTTATTTATTTCCTTGATCACCCACTTAGGCACATTCATCGCTAGCAGCAAATGTATGGGCATGGCAGACAAGACAAACCGAACCAAAGCAGTTCTGCCTGCAAGGTTGAGCAATGAAGCTTTCCATCCCGGGAGCCTGTCAGCGATTTTCTCAATCCAAAGCATCAGGTCGCACTTTCCGGAGCTTCTTGTGAGAAATCGGTAAACCAAGGTAGGTACAGGGAAATTGTTGTGTTGGACAATCCAATGAATTGTGTACCACTTGTAAAACTTCATCTTCACATTGAATAGGAATAAAACAGCTCTTTTGCAGATTAGTTTTTAATCCAGTGGCCTCCCCGAAGCCATCCAGAATTGTCTTTGTCACCTGTAATTCTTCCACGACCGGGCGGATGAAAAGAGCAACGTCATCAGCATATAGCGAAATACGGTGGTTGGCCCTGCGAGATAGGGGCTGGAGCAGACCTTCATCACTAGCCTTTGTGAAGAGATTATTGAGTACATCCATCACAATTATGAAAAGCATGGGTGAGAGCGGGTCGCCTTGTCGAAGGCCCCGCTGATGGTTAATGATATCTCCTGGCTCCCCATTAAGAAGAACTCGAGTTGAGGCCGTGATCAGCAAGTTGGAAACAAGATTACACCATCGCTGACCAAACCCCAAATGAGTTAGAACCTCAAGTAAGAAGGCCCAGGAAACTGATTTAGAGTGGTTCTCTTATATCTATTCGATCTACGATCTAAGGCCCATATTCGATCTTAAACTTTTTGCATGCATTAATAGTAATTCAGAAATTTGGGTGTAACACAAATTTAACTTTCAGCACAATCTATCAAATTTTAAATATCAAACTTTCAATTCCATATTTTTTCTATGGCCCACAACAATGCATGCATGTTGCCATGTCGACATCTAGAGGACTGTCTAGCAGCCAGCCAATTGCAAAGATGCCCACCACTAGGTGTTGTCAGCACAACAATTTTGAACAATGGGACTTGCTTCTTTCCTTGTACTTGGTGTGTATCACCATTTTATTCCAGCTTCTAAGGTCCTCATCGTTTGATGGTCAATTTCTTTTCTGTTGATAGGGTATCGTTTGATGGTCCACTAGCGATTGACCTCCTAGTATCTCATGATAATAAAGCCTTCAAGGTAAGTAATAGGGTCAGTGTATAGTACCAACCAGAGTTAACAGAACCAAATAGAAGCTAGTTCTTCCAATACAAGATTGATTGCAACATTCTTTTAGGAGTTGGCAGTCCTTGTCGTGAGCACTACAGCAGTGCAGGTAAAAAGGAGTTGCAACATTCTTTTAGGAGTTGGCAGTCCTTGTCGTGAGCACTACAGCAGTGCAGGTAAAAAGGAATCTTAACTTTTAATTTGCACTAGGTATCAGTTAATTTACTGCTACTCAATCCTAATAGCCCATATCAGATATATATCAGAACTTTGGGACTTCATATAGCTTTCTAATTAAGGAAAAATGCCATGCTACATCATAAGAACTAGGAAATGACCTTTTCTTTTCGAGCAATACTATATAGGAACTGATCATAATCTTCTGCTTGCATAGATATTCTAGCGAGAACATGGTGTGTAATAATTCAGGACAGTGAAATGCTTTGTAGATGGATGGGATCTGTCATTCCTAAACCAAATGAACCATGATCTGGTAGGAATCTGTCTTTGTCCCCATCCTCCCATATTTTCATAATTATCCATTGGACCTGGATAGAGAATATGTGCACCTGTATCAACGGCCAATGAAGGTCAGCTGCCAAAGACTTAAAAAAGTAGAATGACTGGAAACCAACTGAATTCGAGACAGATAGGAACACACCAAGCAAGAATCATGATCACCTTAGTCACATAAGTTAGAAAATTGTCCGCAATGGACCCCACTCCATTTGTGAGAAGTGCATAATAGTATTAAGATTTTCTTTTTTAAAAAATCATATTGCAAGTAATGTTACCCTACCAAGTTACAACACCTGGTCATTTTGTTTTTGAGAGAATTTCTTATAAGCCATTGGAACTTTTCCTTGTTTGCCATCCAGATTATGCACTTCCATTCTATGCCACTGCTTTCAAACTTTTCGTCCCTTTTATGCCACTAACAATGTGTTTAAAATAAAACATTGTGATTAGACTCATGAATCCTATCATGTTTTCACATATATAGGCCGTCATACTCATCTATTGATCTACACCACCTTCAATCTTGTGGTATCAATTTGAATTGAGGGCTAGAGTCCTATTAGGGTATGCGAGTCTACATTATTACTTAACGGAGAGGTAAAAGACATATTGGGATGAAAACTAACAAAATTAAAGAGTCTAATAGGCACCGTACTCATGGATGTAAACTAAAATAAGTGGCATAGAAAGGGGGAAAAATTGAAACCACTGGCAAAGAAGGGAAATGTATATTTTGAATGGTAATGAAATAAAAGTATAAGTTCCAATGGCATATATGAAATTTTCTTCCTTATTCTATAGTCTCTAAAGCAAGGATGAATTTGACTTTGAAAGAAGGCATGCATAATGTTACATTGTTGTATTTGAATTTTTTGAATAATGCATAATGCTGATAGATTTGCGTGTGTGCCAATCTGCGTCCCTTTTCCTGAACGTGTTGAATACTCTGAGTGTTTAATGGTTCACCACTCATGTCTGAATCAGCTGGTCGTCGTCTCGTCACTAGTCCTAGTCTTCTTAAAACCTAATCCAGACAGGGATTGATTAGCTAGCTGCTTGTTCGATTCCTTAGATTTTGTGATATTTGGCACTGCGTCATGTTTAGTGGCAACTGGCATGCGTAACAGTAAATCCTCTATTTATACCATCCGGTCTAACACTGGGAGCCAACAAGTCTCACCAGTTCATCTCTGTGGTTAGTTGCTCACGACTGGAGCAATGAAGCTGCTCTGCTTCTTGTTGCTGTGCCTCTGTTCCTTTTCTGTAGTTTCTTCAGGAAGGAGTAACTCCACAGATGAGCTCGCACTCCTGTCCTTCAAGTCCATGTTGTCTTCAGACCCATCCAGTTTGCTGGCTTCATGGAACACGTCCAGTCACTTCTGCAGCTGGCCAGGAGTTGTTTGCGGTCGTCGGCATTCAGACAGGGTTGTCGCGCTCCGCATGCGGTCCTTCAACCTATTCGGGAGCATCTCGCCTTTCTTGGGTAACTTATCCTTTCTCAATGAGTTACACCTTGGTGAAAATCAGCTGATAGGGCGAGTACCGCTGGAGCTCGGTAAGCTTAGTAGGCTTCAAGTGTTGAATATAAGCTTTAATCATCTGAAAGGAAGTATTCCTGTGACCCTGGGAGGATGCTCTAAGCTCATGAAGCTTATAATGTACAGGAACCAACTCCAAGGTGAGATACCGAATGAGATAGGCACCTTGGAAAATCTTGTCGATCTGAATCTTCAGTTTAACGATTTGTCAGGAAGGATCCCTCAAACTTTAGCAGGCATGATATGGATCCAGCATGTGTCCTTGTACAACAACAGATTATCTGGTGAGTTGCCACCTTTCTGGGGCAATTTCACCAACCTCTATAGCCTTGACCTTGGTTTCAACATGTTATCGGGAGCAATCCCTTCATCCTTTGGCATGCTTTCGAGTTTATCCAAAGTCAACTTAGGTGCTAACAATTTAAGTGGCCTGATCCCTGCATCTCTTTGGAATATCTCTTCTCTTAGGTGGGTCTCTGTCCAGGAAAATATATTGAGCGGAACAATTCCTACACATGCATTCAAGAATGTTCCCAATCTCCAGCTTCTGTACATGGACAGCAACCGGTTTCATGGCCCTATCCCGGCCTCAATATCTAACGCTTCAGATATGACGTTTCTTCAGCTCGGCGAGAATTTTTTCAGTGGAGTCGTTCCTCCAGAGGTCGGAAGCTTAAAAAATCTCACTTTTTTGCAGCTTGAGGAAACTTTGCTTCAAGCGAGAGAACCGGAAGATTGGGAATTCCTAACAGCATTAACAAATTGCTCACGGTTACAGGTTTTGAGTTTGGCCAGGAGCAATTTTGAGGGAGTCCTTCCTGATTCGCTTTCTAACCTTTCGTCTTCACTAACATTTCTTTCCTTAGGTGACAACAGGATCTCTGGAAGCATACCTAAAGGCATATGTAATCTCATTAACTTGCAAACTCTCATTCTCTGTAACAACTCTTTCACAGGGTATCTTCCATCTTCCCTGTGTAGGCTCGTGAACTTGGTCGTTTTCTCTGCAAATCATAACAATATATCAGGGTCTATCCCAATGGCCCTAGGAAATCTTACACAACTAAGTTATCTGCGCCTAGATGAGAATGCCTTCAGTAGTACAATACCAAGCACACTTGGGAATCTGACACAGTTGATGGAGCTGGGTCTTTCATCAAATTACTTGATGGGCCCGATTCCCCGTACAATATTTAGCATCCCAGCACTCTCCACTCTTTTGGATCTATCATACAATATCTTGGAGGGATCAATCCCACAAGAACTTGGTAATCTAAAAAATCTCGTAGAATTCCGTGCCGAATCGAACAAATTATCGGGGGAAATACCTACCACGATCGGTCGGTGTCAACTTCTCCAGCACATGTTTCTCCAAAATAACACGTTAAACGGTAGTATCCCGTCCCTCTTGAGTCAACTGAGAGGTCTGGAAACTCTTGACCTATCCAGCAACAATTTTTCAGGCCAGATACCCAAGTCCTTAGGGAACCTTACCATTCTCTATTACCTCAATCTTTCATTCAACAGCTTTGATGGAGATGTACCCAAATTTGGTGTTTTCGCCAATATTACAGCAGTTTCAATCGAAGGCAATAGCAAACTTTGCGGTGGCATTCCTGGTCTGCATTTGCCTAGGTGTTCTTTACAGATGCCAAAGAGAAAACACAGGCTATTATTGATTCCTATTGTTCTTTCTGTCCTTACCACACTAGTAGTAGTTCCCTTGTTCTGGAAGCTTCTTCTTTGTCACAAGAAAAGAAAAACAAAAATCCCATCAACAAACTCCATGCAAGGCCACCCATTGATCTCTTATTCACAGTTGGTAAGAGCAACAGATGGTTTCTCAGAAACCAACATGTTGGGCTCTGGATCATTTGGGTCTGTATACCTAGGAGAATTAAATGGTGAAGAAGGTGAAAGTACAAATCTTGTTGCTGTGAAGGTATTGAAACTTCAAACTCCAAAAGCCATCAAAAGTTTCACTGCCGAATGCCAAGCACTGCGAAATATGCGACACCGAAATCTTGTCAAGATAGTTACAATTTGCTCAGGCACTGATAACAAAGGGAATGATTTCAAAGCAATTGTATATGACTTCATGCCCAATGGCAATTTAGAAGGCTGGCTACATCTGGATGCAAATGATCAGGCAGAGCGAAGATACTTGAATCTGTTGGAAAGAGTGACCATCCTCCTTGATGTGGCTTATGCGTTGGATTACCTTCACTGCCATGGACCTGAGCCTGTTGTACACTGTGATCTTAAGTCAAGCAATGTGCTCTTGGATGCTGATATGGTGGCCCATGTTGGAGACTTTGGACTCGCTAAGATTCTTGTTGAGGAAGCTCATTGTTGCAACAATCAGCGAGCTCCATGGGGTTTAGAGGGACAATTGGTTATGCTGCACCAGGTTAGTGTGATATATTTTCTCTCGTCTTTTATGTGCCCTAGTTTTTTATTGTATAAATCAGGCAACTGAGGAATTTCATGCTGGTTTTGTTGGGTGTAAAAATTGTTTTTGTGTGGAACATCCTTCGGTTTTGTCCTCTAAACTGCTACTTTAGAGTATACCTAATCTAACATGTTTCTAAATAATCACTGCTACAGAGTATGGTGCTGGAAACATGGTGTCGACACATGGAGATGTTTACAGCTACGGAATATTGGTTCTGGAGACAGTGACTGGAAAGAGGCCCACCGACAATACATTTAGACAAGGATTGAGCCTGCGTGAATACATTAACCTAGCCCTGCAGAACAGAGTGATGGACTCTGTTGATACATGCCTGTCCGCGGACCTTGAAAATGAGCTTCATACCAGGGGTTATTCATCATACAAGAAAAAAGTCGATTCAATTGTTTCACTGCTTGAACTTGGTATGTCCTGCACGCAGGAATTGCCATCGAACAGAATGACAACAGGAGGTATCATCAAAGAGCTGCTTGCCACCAAGGATTCCCTCACGAGAGAACACACAACATGAAGATGGGCGATATGCCAATGCTACAAAAGTTTCATGTCCAGATTCATACTGTTTTCATTCAGGAACCTGAAACTTTTTCCTGGAGCAGCAGCTTCAACAAGGAAGAGCCGAAACTATCTTCTACGGCCGAGCTCATAAGCCTGGAGCATATTTGTGAACTGTGCATGGCTGTATATCTGAACTGTGAATTGTGCCGGTACATTATCTGTGCCTGTTTTGTAATGATGTATCTCTTTGTGTGCTTGTTTGAACAATGATTTCCTTTGATGTTACATGATAAAATCCTGAACTTTGCCGAATAAGTGAAATATCAGTGACCTGGTGGTTCACATGTCTTTCTTTTTCTTTTCCTTTTTTGCAAAGAGAGGAGAATCGAACCCAGGTCGTCCTCTATCTAAACAAAGAAGTGACACAACCACTACGCCGACCGTCGATTCGTATTCACATGTCTTTCTAACCTGTTGGGTTCGTTCATAAGCATAGTTTTAACATGCTTACGGTTGTAAGCACGCAATTAAAACTTGCCTGGCCGAAGGTTTTTTTTTTTTTTTTTTGCGAACTATTGCCTGGCCGAAGTTGACTCCAGTGTGGTGGATAGAGCCTACTATGCTACACTGTAGGTAAGATCGATGATGAAACTTGCTGAAGGCGATTGAACATGGACACAGCAGAGTGCTCAATGGAGCTCTGGATAGAAGCCAGCTATAGGAAATCAAAACCTCGACATCGTACCTTCAGTGCCTTGCTCATCTGGCACCGAAACTTCCTGATGTGGCGGCACGCTCTCTGATTTCCTCCCGGTCCAACGAAGCGATCTCGGTGCATTGGTTGTCCGATGGTACGGGCCTTGCCGACGGAGGAGACGGAGGAGGAGCACAGAGAGAGGATTTGAATGGTACCGTGCATGGGCTTGGAAACAGGCCCAACATCCAATATGGCCCATGTAAGTAGTAACTCACAGCCCGATCACCCGACGAGAGCCCAGCCTGGTCTGCTCCTTGTCGCGGGCGCCTCCAGTCCGCCGCCGTCGCCGGCTGCGAGGGACGCACGCCTCCTCTGTGCCAACAACGACTGTGTGACAGTGTGAGATTATACGATCAACTGCTTGCTACACCATCACACCCTCCCCTTATTTGCATTTCGGGATGCATTTCCTATGTCCTTGATTAGTTTTTGGTTCGCAATTCGGTGGTGTTTCGGTTGTAACTGCACTTACAATCGCAATTGCTATGGCACAAATTTCTATTGCGACAGAGGGAGGTAATATCATAATCGAGATAAAACCACGATTAGACTCAGTCCGGATAAAAGAATCACAACCTTTGGAATAAAATGGGTTTTCAAATTCAGGTGAGAAGAGAGGCTGGATTACTCGAATTTTGTAAGGTGTAGTCATTGGACAATTATAATCTTGTATAAATCCAATGGACAGAAATTCAGGTGAGACCACCCCATATTTTGCTTAGGCAAAATATAGCAAAGCCGTTTGTTTTTGTTTTTTTTTTTTGCGAAAATGCTGTTCTTTTTTAGTGTTTGGCCTCCCACCGGCCTTCATCAAAAGCATTCCTCTAAATTCATGGCCGTTGAGGACGATAAATTTCACCTCCTGACCGAAACCCCTCTACCTGGCCTAACTCGCTGTCAGAGATGGAAAAGAGGACCAATGTGGTGGTGCAACCCATAATATTCCGCACTGTTGCTACTTGCTAGCATTGGAGACCCAAATACATCAGCTGAACAGGACGACGGCCCGCCTAAATTCAAAGCCAACCCAAAACTGGGGGCAAGAAGACTAGGAGTAGTAGATAGACCGATGGCGACGAGGACGATGGGAGGAGCTGTGATTCACACGCGAGTGATGCAAGATAGTACACAGGCAGCCATCCAGAGTACCCAACACGTACGGCCAGGAAAAAGGACGCGTTGATTGGCATCACTCGTGTTGATGCATATCCATCAGCATCGGAAGGAATCCTCTGGTGCAGACTGGACTGAGGTGGCTCCAGTCAAGAGCAGTATTCTACGCATATAGCACTGCAGTGAAAGTCACGGAACTGTGACAGGACTTGATACCTCTGGGGTATTTTTTTTATAACACTGGGTCTGGGCTATTAATTATACCCCAACAAGGCAAGGAAAAGTAACGTAAGTTCTACAGCTTTGCCGGATCGAAACTTCCCAGTCGGTATGCATGACCTTGTTAGCGTTCAATTTGTTGACCTGTGAATGAGTGTACTTTGGCCTGGCAGCGTGGAAGCATGCGTGGCTCGATTCCTCTAGATACTTTTTGGGCACTTCGCACAAAATATCAATATAACACTACCAATCCAGATGGAAAATAAAATTCGGTGGGAACCCTATATAAGTAAGAGAAACTCCAAGAATAGCTAAAAACGTACTCTATTTTTTTTGATTTAGCTATTCTCTAAAATAAAACATCCACAAAAATACTACTCACTAATCCAACAGCCTCTGTAAATTTGCTAACAAGACTAGCTAGTAACATTGGCTCTCCAAAAATAGCCACCAAATTTAGAGAGTGAGTTAGACAATCTGTTGGAGGTACTTTTTACTAAATAATAGCTATGTTTGACTCTACAACTTTTTGGCTAGTTTCTTGGAGTTGCTCTAAACACCTCTTTCAGAAACATTTCCAAAAGGGTTGGCAAATTCTAAAACAAAATCCCCACATAGAGCTTGCTAAATAATATTCAAGATTTGATATTTAATTAGATTCCTTTTGATACGAAATTGACAAGCAACTATGAAAATGACAGGATTATCAAGATGCGCACCTTGATAATATGTATCCAAAAGGTGCATGGATAGTTTTAATATGTATCAAGTCCCATTCTCACATTTTGTATTTTTTTTCTTCTCGATATTATTTGAATGAATGTAGAGCACATCAAATTTTTTGTGCAATAGACAATTACCCACACATATAAGACAGAAAAATATAAAGTTTCCGTAAGATGGTGGATTCTCAAGTTCTTGGAGGTTTCTGATTATCCCTAGTGCAAAACGACCATGCAGTGACAGAGCCATGTTTACAGCAGTGGCTGGCATTCAAAAGCTGTCACTACAGGCAAATAACATTGGCGGGCGTGGTGACTTCAGCAGATCAAAACAGGACCAATACACAATAGTGACAAGGCTGGTGACATCAGTATAAAATGTCCGCAGCTAGAGTTTCTCTCCAGACGCCCTTTCTCTCATCCCAGCAGCCTCCCTCCCACCGCCCGCCGGCCGCTACCTCATCACCCACGCAAGCTTTGCCTCTCCCCACCTCCACTCCCCCAAGTGAGCTTCCCTCTCTCCCCTCACTGCCTCCCTCTCCTTCCCCACGCGAGCTCCCCTCTCTCCTATCCTTTCATTTCGCAATCGCCGCCTCTACTCCACCACCATAGTAAACCGTGACCCTCCCTCTTCATGGAGATACAACCATGAGACTATGCCATGGAGATCCAACCCGGTGACCATAGAGATCTAGGCGCTGCGGCCGAGGTGCCCGGAACCCCTTCACGGCTTCAAGGCTCTCTCGGGCATTGGTGGTGGTGGTGTGTGTGTGTGTGGGGGGGGGGGGGGGGGGGGGGGGGCTCCCTCGCCCACGCCAACGTGAAATCCTCAGGCGCGAAGAGGAGTTGGATCCGGTGGGAGGTGCTCCAGAGTGGAACCGGCGGTGCGGATCATATGCGGCGGAGCGGCGTGCGTTGAGGCGGCTAGGGTTTGGGCAGGCAGGTTGCGGACGACCGATCCGGGCCTGCCATGGCTCGGCCGCCTGTTCTTTTTAATTTTTCTGGTCTCTTCCAGTGGTGGGTGGGGATGCCTGTCACTGGTCTTTTCATTTTTCAGTGGCGGACGCCTTTCCCGCCACTGCAGGCCAAAGATGCCCGCGATTAAAGGCTTCAAAATGTACTAGTGTATGTATTGATATGGTTCCAAAATAGCATTGATTGCACGTTAATATACAACTATAGACCATTAATGTACAATATGATTACTCGCAAAAAAATATTATGAAGCTGTTTTTAGGCATGCATATAGTATCCGTATTTCATCATTTCAAATGTTTAGTCCAATACAAACTAATGTTAGGGGGTGTTTGGCTCCTCGCCACACTCTGCCACACGTAAAGTTTGGCGAGGCCGCAAAGGTTTGGCTGCTGCTTGGTTGTTGCTTAAGATACGGCTCGCCACAAGATTTCCTTCAGCAGCTTGCTGTTTTCTCGCCACAATCTGTGGCGGCTGATTTTCACGCCGCAAGTTTCGCGGAGAAAACGTTGAAGTACTGTACAAGAGGACTTCATGTTGCTACAAAGACGAGGGCACTGTGCAAATACTAAAGCACAGTAGCACACAACGTAGTAGCCGCATTTCCTCATGGCGGTGGTGGCAGCAGCTGCAGCGACGTGCTTCTTCCTGTTGGCCTCGTGGCTGTGCCTCTGCTCCCAAGCTCGCACGCCTCCCTAGTTGATAGCAACTCGTTCACTGGAAGTCTTCCCTCTTCCTTGGGTGGACTGAGGAATCTTCATCTATTGTCTGCATCTGACAACAAACTCACTGGATCGATCCCGTTATCGATAGGAAACCTCACAGAATTAAGCATTTTGAACATTAAGGCAAATGCTTTCAGTGATACAATACCAAGCTCCCTTGGAAACTTGACCAAATTGTACGAACTACGGCTTGGTAGAAATTATTTAACAGGACAAGTTCCAGGTGGACTGTTCAGCATCCGCACACTCTCCATTGCTTTGGATTTATCCCATAATAATCTGGAAGGGCCCATACCAGAAGAAATCGGTAATCTTACAAATCTTATAGAACTCCATGCAGAGTCAACCAATTTTCCGGTCAAATTCCTAAGAGGCTTGGTGAATGCCAACAATTCAGATCCTTTATCTATGTCGGTCACACTGTTGCATACAAGTCATGAAAATTAATAATATATCTATTATTATATATATAATTGACTAAGAAAAAAGGAACGATGTTCACTCTCAAGGCCTAAAATTCCCACGTTAATCCGAGAAAATAAGAAGAGAAAATTACACATCACTTCCGTTATAAAAATTAGTCACATAAACCCCTATAAATATTTATAAAACATATCAATTCAAAATAATAAAAAATAGCCAAAAAAACCCCTCGCACCTATTTTTAAATTGCCCACCACGCCATTGAGTAAAAAATAGCTAAATTTATTAATAAAAATAACCAAAAATACTACTCGCACTTATTTTTAAATTACCCACCATGCCATACTGAGTCAGAAAATAGCTAAATTCGGAATAATAAAAAATCCAAAAATTGTTGAATTCCGGAGCGTGCCAGTCGATTTTCCCTGCAAATTGACAAAGACAAAAAAACGTGTAAAATCCCTGGGCTATCGGCCCCGGACAGGCCGATGCGTAACCGCAGCCGATGACAATAAATAATTGATAAAAAGAGTGAAATAAATATTCGGTTGTCGGCTAAAAACGAATTGGCATGTTCGCAGATATAAATACTCGCGCGATAATTAAAGCGAACGACATATGCATAGGAATCGGCAAACAGCAGCAAATAGGCAATGTAGCATGCAATCGGCAAACAGAAATCGGCAAGCAATGTAGTAACATGAATCGGCAATGACAATCATAGCTTAGTTTTTCTTTAAACAATCAGTATTAGGATAAAAATGTGTAAGCTTGATACTGAATATAGTAACCAATCGGCTAAACACCCCGAAAGAATTGTTAAACTAAATAAAACAATCGAATCGGCAAACTGCATATTGCTTCTCCTAGGACAAGTCAAACTAGGAGATATAGCACAGGACTAGTGAGTCAGAAAATAGTTAAATCCGGAATAATAAAGAATCCAAAAATACCCCTCCACCTATTTCTAAATTACCCACCATGGCATTATAAGCCAAAGAATAGCTAAATTCAGAATAATAAAAAATAACCAAAAAAATACCCCTCACACCTATTGCTAAATGTTGGCAGTAAAATATTACTTTTACTGTTTCACACACGTGGCCTGAGAGATTTGCTTGACTCTGTTCAGGACCAAACTTTGAAACGCGTTGAATTCTGGAGCGTGCCAGTCGATTTTCCTTGCAAATTGACAAAGACAAAAAAAACGTGTAAAATCCCTGGGCTATCGGCCCCGGACAGGCCGATGCGTAACCGCAGCCGATGACAATAAATAATTGATAAAAAGAGTGAAATAAATATTTGGTTGTCGGCTAAAAACGAATCGGCATGTTCGCAGATATAAATGCTCGCGCGATAATTAAAGCGAACGACATATGCATAGGAATCGGCAAACAGCAGCAAATAGGCAATGTAGCATGCAATCGGCAAACAGAAATCGGCAAGCAATGTAGTAACATGAATCGGCAATGACAATCATAGCTTATTTTTCTTTAAACAATCAGTATTAGGATAAAAATGTGTAAGCTTGATATTGAATATAGTAACCAATCGGCTAAACACCCCGAAAGAACTGTTAAACTAAATAAAACAATTGAATCGGCAAACTGCATATTGCTTCTCCTAGGACAAGTCAAACTAGGAGATATAGCACAGGACTAGGTCAAACTGTACTACACAATCGGCAGAGATAGACTCGATTAATTCTAGATTATCTAACAGTGACTCGAATAACCAGACAGAAACAGGAAATCGACATCGGCAATCAAATAGGGTTGCAGCTAGGACAAGTCAACTAACCGCAACAGAGAACTGGACTAAGTCTTAAACAATTCTAATTAGTCGATGCATGATATCAAACCCTAAATCGATCTAGATTACCGGATAACTAGTAGCCACATCAACTTCTAATTATGGACAAGTCGAAATAATGGAAATCGATGCGCTTACCTGACGAAATCCAAGTCTAGATCGGAGCCCCGATGAGCACCGATGTCGACGAAAATCCCGTCGAGAAGTGTGGCGATGCGCCGAAAAGTGATTGTATTGATTGATTATTCTGGTTTTACAATACTCACGGGTCTATATTTATATCCCCGAGGCAAGACATCTTACTCGACTTCAACTCGGTCAACCCTTTCTAAATCTAAAAAAGGAAAAGACTTAAAAAAGAAACGCAGACCCACACGTGCACACGCGCGTTTTCTTTGGCTCCATGATCTCCGGTGGGCCATCACTTCGCACCAAAAACTTTTCAACCCAGCGCACACATTACGGGCTGACAATGGGCCCTGGGCCAAAATCTGGCGTCAACACATGCCCCCCCCCCCCCCCCCCCCCAAGCCGGGGTATGGAATCTCCATGCGCCGGATTGTTTCCTCCTCATTTCTCGCGCCTCCTCGATTCTCGTGCCGTACTCATCACACCTGCAACGCCCCTTCGCTATTCGCGCTGCCTTCAACGCACCTGCAGTGCATGTCTTGTCTTATAAATAAGAGGCATCCATTCCTTCTTTCTTCCTCCTCCCACCGGCGCAACTCTTCACATCCCCATTCTCTCCATTCATCACCTCCGGCGACCATCTTCAGGAAGGACAAGAGCTTCACGGGCTCCTCGCATCCACACTCCTCCATCGCCATGGCGCAACCTGTAGCTACCTCCACTGTTGTTCCCGAGGTAATGTCTCTCTTCTCCATCCTTGTTCTTGAATCAGTTCATATCTGTTCTTGATGCACACTGTAGATTCATCCCATTACCGCAAACTCCTTCTGGTTGTGTCTTTCTTTGAATCCGCCTGTCGTATTGTTCTCATCTTGAAATATTAGCTTTACTAGATGCGCTTTAATCCCTTCTTACGAATCAGATGTTGCCCTCATCCTTATTAGATTTATTTGTCCATTATTTTAGGAACTGCGCATCCAGATTTTGATCCCTACAGATCTTGCCACACACCGTTTCCTTGGTCCCATGGGCAACTCAGATCCTATAGATTTCATCTGCAGCAAAACTCTCAGAGTGCCCTTTAAAAGATCACCGGCCATGCTAGAAACATGGGTAGGCAGTTTTAGATCCTGGCCTTCTGCTATCTCAGGCTGGCACGAATGGTTTCCTAGAGTCAAGGCTGCTAAACCGGCAACATGGGACACCGTCGGCATTTCTCATTGTTTAGAGCTGTCTCTTGCCGATGTGAAGAACAATGAGCCAATGTTATCGGCAGCCTGCTATTTCTGGTCTGATGCAGTGAACGCCTTTCTCTTTGGCCATGGACCGATGACGCCCACTCTGATGGATGTCAAGATGCTCACCGATTTGGACGTGACAACTCACGTGAGTCCCCACAACCTTAAAATCAAGCCTTCGCACCTATTTGATGTCAGGAGTATCGGCGGATGGAAGAAATACATTTCCACCTTTCAAGGCACAGGGCCAGTAACAGACAAGGAGCATGCAGCTTTCTTGATGATGTGGCTTGAACATTTTTTCTTCTGTGGAGCCCAACTCAATCTTGTGTCCAACTTACAGAATTTGGCAGAGCGACTGGCTGTTGGCGTCGAAATGCCCATCGGCAAATACTTGCTCGGTGCTCTTTACTCGTCGCTTCACCAGGTTGCCGATAAACTTTGGCATGATACTCCAGTTGGCAACATTGGTGATCCATGGTGGTTCCTTCAGATGTGGCTTACCCTGCATTCTTATAAGGCTATGGAACTCCAAGACTTACACAGGTTCAGCTTTCCAACTCCTGATCAGAAAGGTCGTCGATGCACTTCACTGGGAGAGGCTTTAGTGTCGATAGAAGGCCTTAGCATGGATGCCGATCATTGTGCCTCATACTTCAAAGCTTTTTACAGAGGCATCGACAACGATCATCTGGACTGGTTTCCTTACGGCAATCCCAGAATCATGGAACACTTTGAGATTCCCTTCACCTTCCGAGCAGACGATCCGCTCAAGAACGTCACATCGGCAACCATCTTTGCATCTTGCATAAAGCCTTGCATATTGCCGATTGGGTTGAATGGATCACGCCGATCGACCCCATCATATGAGTTTTACAATCCTTCATTTGCTGCAAGGCAAATGGGTCTCGGCCAACTTCCTCCCAACCTGTTTTATGCCGATAAGGTCAAAGCTCGTGCAACCATTACATCGGCTCTGGAGTATTCTTGGTTATTTGGTTTAACTGATGGCTTGAACATCGGTTATATCGATAACTTGATCTTGACTCCCTCCTGCACAAGGCTCTTCAGACAGTGGTGGGCAGAATGGTCAAGTCACCTTCAAAGCGCCAACACAGCATCCCTTATCTCCAACCTGCAACTCCTTGAACCGATAGGAGAGGTAACTTCTTGCCCCTTGATTTCTTTCTCATCGACAAATTCTCAGCTAACTCTCTCCCATCATGCAGTCTGATGTTGAAGACGCGCCCACCACAAGCAACAGCGGCATCAGCATTGTGTACACAACTCCAAATCCAGATCCCGTTCTATGCTCTGATGCACCAACGCCGGCCCAAGTCAATAACTGTGAGGGTTACACACCTGAGTTACTTATTTTCAATTATTAACAAAGATATTCATCATGAGATGATCGACTGAAAAGAAAAAAAAAAACAGAATAGGTAGAACAACAATCTAGTTAAAGCTATAACACCTAGAGATTCCGATTGTTGATGTACAAGAAGAGAGCCACCACACGATAAGTCCAAGTGGGCCACCCTTGTATAGATTAATGGAGGCGTGAAACCATCGACAACCTGGTCATCAGAGGAAACTAGCCAAATAATCAGCTTCCAACGAGCCACGCGTTCGCCGACAAAGCGAAAATCTACCTCAACATGTTCCACCCGTCCATGGAAAACAGGATTAGCAATCAAATAGACATCACCCAAGTTAACACACCACAGAATAAGGGTTGAGGAACACCAAGCTCGCGAAGCAACAGAGGCTATGCGCCGATCGGCTAAGGGTTGACATTGACCAATATCAAGCGACTTTCAGAAAATTTGGAATTCAACCAATGAAGTGATCAATTCGGATTCCAAGATCTAGTTGATTCTAAGAACAATTCTTTGAAAATTCTGAAGCTAAAGCTCACATGGAAGCCAAAATGAATATTTCAGACTATAGGAACTGACTCGGAGGAGATTGAAATCAGAACCCGCCGATCTGCATCACGACTCTGGCGATCGGCGGGCACCGACTCTGTTATGAGAACTGAGGCCGTCGAGTCGACTCAGCCAACCGCGGCAGCGGTCGCCAAGCCATCTCATCCGGTGCGGAAAGAGAAAGACGACGAAGCTGCGGCGACGGCCCAGGTCACCAAGCCTCCCCAGCCATGTCGCTGGAGGCTCCTGCTCCTCCGCCTGTTCACGCCCCTTACCCTACTCCTGCACCGGTGCCCGCGGCCGGGTTGGGCATGGGCACCAGCTGGAGAACAGCTCTACATTGATGCTCTTCTGTATCCCCTTTTAAAATTTATGTTCTTGGGATGATCATGGTTTTCAGTTCTATTGTTTTTAAAGTGTCTGACTAATCGTGATTAAGCATCGATTAGTCGACAAAACGGTTCAGCAGCGTCGATCATGCCAACCGAAGCGCTCAGCTGCTCAGAATTCAGAGCGTCCGCGCGTGTGTGCGTGCAGATCCAATGCAAGGACATGATGCTGGACGGGGGCGACGTGGCCAAGTCGATCGTCGAGTTCTCGGCGCACGCGGCCGTCTGACAAGCGGGTTCTTTCATGGCGGCACATATTCAGGGAGTACATATTTATCTCTAACAGTTACTCCCTCCGGTTTTAAATTGTTGACGTTTGACTATTTTTGAGTTACGTTTGACCGTCCGACTTATTCAAAATATTAGCTTAAATATGCAAAATTATAAGTTACAATCGAATTTCCTTTAGTGATAAAACTAATTATAACAAAATTTATAATAATTTTTAAAATATTTTAAATAAGACGAATGGTCAAACGTAACTACAAAATGGTCAAACGTCAACAATTTAAAACCGGAAGGAGTACTGTTAGCAATAAACATAGCATCATGGCTGTGTGGGCCGTGTGCGTCGTGTTTGTGTCAGTCGCGTGCGCCGCTGTCGGCATGTCGAGGCGTGCGCGTGTTGGAGTGCAGGCAGAAGTCTAGCTGGATGCGGCACGAAGTAGTCAAGGACTCAAGGTCGGGATCGCGTCGCGTCCATGTCGAGCCTGAGTCCAGCGGAAGCGCCAGATACGTACTATGTTTGGCATTTCAACCAGCCTGATCTTCACACAATCATGTCCAAAATCTCCATTTGATGCCATCCACTCTAGTCTTCAACCAGAGGCGGATCCTCCCTATAGGCAATGTGTGGCAGCCGGCTGCTCTCCGGTGAGCTCTGCTCATCATGGAAGAACTGCAGTTTGTTGTCTGTTTCAGGGAAGAAAAAAGGAACAGAGTCATGAAGAGGTATGGGCTTCCTGGGCCGAGCATTGGATCGCTCCAAAAAAGAAATGATCGATCACCGCTGTCCCTTCCATCTACGCCGTTCCCCTCAAAAGATAAAAAAAAAATCTAGGTCTACGCGCAGGCGCTTGATGAAGAGTAGATCGGATCCATAGCGCTGCCGGCCATGGCCATGGCTGTCGTAGCGCTCCAATTGCGGTTTCCGGGGGAGTCGTCATCGGTCAGGCCCGGGGTGGAGGCGCAACCGGGAACGGCCACAACCAGAGTAAAGGGATCGGGAAGAAGATGACTTGAACAGGCGGTACAGTTTGTCATCGTTTGATTGTAAAATTCGTCAATTTCACAATTTGCAGATTGTAACAACTATTTATCATGTAGATCTAAAAAAGCTATTTTTGAAGTTTGGCTGCTGGTTCTAGTTCTAGCGCCTCCAACAGCCCGAGAACTTTAGGTTGTGCTACATTGAGACAAGGACTTCTAGAGGACTTGATTGTGGTAAATTTAGAAGTGCTTTGATATGGCCAACAAAACAGAGGTGTGAATTTTTACTTAATATTTACCAATTTTTAAGGCATATGATCAATGACTAACTAATTGATCGTTACTAAATTATAGGATTATATAGCCTTTGTCTCTTGAAGATTGAAGGATTTTAATATATAGGGAGCAAATTGTTGGAGGTATCATCTCAAATCTTCTTCCATTATTGAAATATGCAAATTCCACGTGCTGGTTATTTTGCTTTAGTTTTTTGCTCGAGTTTGCTCCACCTTAATTTAGGGCTGGCTCCGCCGCTGTTGTCACCTGTTGTTTAGTTCAGAGCACCTTCAGAATGATCTTGGTACCATTGACAGCAAGACCCATAGGTTATATGTGATGAGAATTGACTACGGCGAGGATGTCTCAGATTAGCCTCATATAGGCATTGTTTAATACTAGAATGAATAATCTAACCTCTATATATTGCAAAATACAAATCCATCTTTGTTATAATTGCCATAGGCTGAAAAGATTGTTTAAGCAACAAAAAGGTGGACCAAGATTATGAATATGAAACAAAGGCAAATTCTATTGCTTAACTTTCATCCCATATGCTTGGCAAACACCTCTATAGCCGTAGTGTGTAACATTTGGCATCCTCTCTTTATATCTTCGTTTGTGTTCTCTCTTTCTAGGACCCCCCAAAAACATATCATGTATGTTTCGAAAGTTATCCGCACACAAGTAGACACATTGGTTCTACTGGATGTATTATATCAATTTTCTCTCAATTGAAGTGATCAAGTTCTTAATATGTTATCAAGTTGTATGAACTATCCTCCAATAATCCCTAATAACATGGCACTCGAAGGAAGAAATATTGTTTCTTCTGAATAACAGTAATAACGTTTGGTAATCCCATACACATAAGTAGGAAAATTGATGAATTATGTTACCTTTAAAAAAATCATCATATGTCGATTCAGTTGTAATTAAACTGATCATTCGAATGCAAGGATCATTTAAAGATATAACACCTGTTGGTTAGTTGTATTGAGGCTACTTTACGAACTAAATCATACCTAATCGTTAATTTTGTCTCCCCTAAAGCTCTACAAAAAGACACGTTTAGTGGACATAAATTCAGCACATTCGCAACTAAATTTATTGTACATGCACGTTTAATGGTACAAAACAAATTCAGGTGATAAGAGAGGCTGGATTACTCTTTTATTTTTTTGAAAACATGTCTGGTAACACATTTCATTAAGTGGAAGAGAGAGGTTTAGCACACCGTGAGTGTGGAATATTGGATGTCCCCGCTCACCCAACACACCGTGCACTTAGGTTGTACTTGCACAAAAACAAGCTAAGAAAGCGTACGACCTACATAGATCCTACTTTTCTGCACCATTGGTTCAACTACCACGACACTCGGGTTCGACCTCTTCACCTAGTACTTCGGCGGCAGCGGGGTTGTGTAGCGCGGCGTGGCGATCATGGACGCTTGCAGTTCCTCTTTTGATGTCCCTCCTCGTGGCACTTGAGGCAGTGAGACTTGTTGGTGCAGACCTGAGCAACGTGATTGAGCCACAGACATTTGAAGTACCTCCGACCAGATAAGCCAGCATCGGGCACGGCTCGCAGCGTGGTGGTGCGGACCGCTCGATCTGCCTCCAGCTCCTCCTCGGGATGGTGCGCCAGCCCTAGACATCTGATGGGGTGGGACCGTACCTACGTACAAGGGAGTGAAGGGACCGCTGGGCTTGAGGACAACGTGTGACGTGCTGCTGCTGGGCTTGGGGACGACGCACAACCTGCTGCTGCGGGGAGAGGGGCCGACTGGTATGTCCGGCGAGCAGCCGCCATCAAATCACCTCGAACCCCCTTGTCACGGGGATGGTGGTGCGGCCGTCTCTGCCGCCTACCCCTTGCTCGCGTTGGGCGACATGACCGCCTCTGGGTAAGAGGCCAAGGTGCAAAAGTCGGAGTCAATGGTTGCTGAAGCACTCATCAGATCCCGTTGGATCTCGCCTGCGGAAGGGCTGGAGGGACCCGGCTCCTCATTACCTAGAACGCCCTGATCTGCTGCGGCGCCGACGTAGGCACGGTGTTGGAGGACGGTGGTGGCGACCATGAAAAGAAAGGGGTTGTGGTGGGCGACTAGGGTGTTGGTTGCTTAGTGGGGCTGCCGTCCGCCATGGTTTGCGCGCAAGCGGGAGAGGGGGCTCGACTTGGCTAGGGCGTCGTGGCCGCGGAGCACGAGCAGGCGGGAGAGTCCATGAAGCATCTTTTTCGTGATCAACAAAAATAAGAAGTGAATTATTCAAATTTTGTAAAGTTTAGTCATCCGACAATGATCTCAGTATAGATTCAATGGACAAAAAATTGAGTGCATATCAGGTGCTAATGCATCAAGTGTTGAAAATGTGAAAATTTTCAACATGGACCGTTAAATTTTCGACAGGCGGGTATCAGGTGCCCATCGGGCGAACGCCACCACGCCAACCTCGCAGAGTTGTCGATCGCCAGGCATCAACGCAGCCACCCCCGCCTACGCTTGCATCTATTTTGCTGCGCTCGCGCTGCACCGCCAAGGACACGGCAGCCCGCCATGACCAGCCGTATCTGCGCCTGCCGTGGTCTCACGCTGCCCGCCGCGCCTTGCGGCCCTCGCGTCGTCAGCAGCTCATGTCGTCTCAGCCCAGCTGTGGGTGCGCCGCATCGCATCCTGCTCGTACGAGCTGTCGAAGAATGGTGGCAGCAGCGGTGAGAGAGAGAGAGAGATGGCGATCGGGAACGATGTTTTGTTTGGGCTGTGTAGTCTTGCTGCCGCCCCCACGTACATAGATAGGCCTAACGTGATACTGGGCGATTTGGCCTTGTTGCCTCATTTTCTTTTCTGGGCAATAGATGGATTCAGGGCTAAAAATGTTGTTGCGCCAGTTTGATACAGATTCTTGGATTGTTTCGGGTACCTGATGGGGCACGCACGGGTGGAGGGAAAACCCGCCCGGAGCCGACCTCAGTTCGAGTCGGGCACGGGTGCCACCCACGGTTGGAAACTACGCCCCATGCTCAGCTCCGTCGGATCTGGTACCCAGAACCCGTGCCCGGAATTGCCATCCCTGGCCTTCCCACCAGCACCGTAGTCTGGATGGGCTTAGAGATGGCAACGGGCATTCTGCCCGCGGATAGCGTCAACTCGCGCCCGTGCCCGCGAGCCAAATCTTGTGCCCGCATCCACGCCCACTATCCGCCACGGGCAGAGGAGGCTGCCCGTGCCCGTAATCCGCGGACAACTGATGCCCGCGGGCATGCCCGCCTACCCGTCCAGGAGTGCGACGAGGGAGGCACGCGGCGGCGACGGCGAGCTGGGCCCAGCGCGCGGGGAGGCGGGGTGCGAGGCGCAGCCGCGGCGTTAGGCGGAGCCGGTGCGCGAGCACACATCGACGCCGCGCGCCTTGCCGGCGAGGAGGGAGAGCGCGAGGAGCAAGATACGGCGGCGCTTGGCGCGGATGCGGAGCGCAAGCGCGTGGTGGCCGTCCTCCTGCAGCTCCAACCTCGGCTCACGTAGGGAAGGTAGGACTCCCGACGGATCTGGCTGGGGACAGAGACGGCGAGACAGGCCGAAGCGAGAGGAAAGCGCGTCCAGTTTCACCTGGCGGCGGCTTTGTGGTCTTTTTTCTTTTTTCCTTTTGTGGGGAACGATCGAGTCGCTGACTCGCTGGTGGCAACCCTAGCCAAAGGTTATACGGAGTATATTATGTCATGTTCAGGCCCACATGTCAGGAGGGATGAAGCGGGCATCGGGCATTCAGGCATAGACAGGGGTTTTTCATGTCCGTTACAGTTTGCCCGTTGGATTTAAATACAGGCCCGCATCCGTGCCCGCGGGCACAAAACGAGACCCGCATCCGCGCCCGTTGGATTTTCTCCCCGCGGGCATGCGGATATTTCGTGCCCGTTGCCATCTTTAGACGGGCTCCATCAAGCATCCGTCTAAGGCCATTGAAGACGATAAAGTCCACCTCCAGACCGAAACCCCACTAGTCCAACTCGCTGTTAGGGATGGAAAAAAGGACGATGGTGGTGACTGGTGAGACCTAAATTATCCTGCACTGCTGCTAGCGCTGGAGACCCTATGACATCAGCTGAACAGGTCGACGACACGCCTGAATTCAGTGCCAGCCCGAAACCGGGGGCCAGAAGACTTGACCGATGGCGACGAAGACGACGCGAGCTGTGATTCAGACGCGAGTGATGCAAGATAGTACACAGGCAGCCATCAGAGTATCCAGCACGGCAGGATAAAGGACGCGTCGATTGGCATCACACGGTCACTCGTGTTGATGCATATCTATCGGCATCGGAACTTCGGAAGGAATCCTCTGGACTGAAGTTGAAGGCTCCAGTCAAGAACAGTATTCTACGCACATAGCACTGCAGTGAAAGTCACGGTATTGTGACAGGACGTAATACTTGTGGGGTATTACTAACGACCCCAACACGGCAAAGAAAAGCAACGTAAGCTCTACAGCTTTGCCGGATCGAAACTCCCAGTCGGTCTGCGTGACCTTGTTAGCTAGCGTTCACTTCTAGACCTGTGAAATTAGAATGTGTACTTTGGCCTGGAAGCGTGGAAGCATGCATGACTCGATTCCTCCAGATACTTTTCGGACACTTCGCAGAAAATATCAATGTACTACCAATCCAAATGGAAAACCATATTCTTTTTTTCCCACAAAGGAAATGGAAAACAATATTCGGTGGAAACTATATTAAAAACCTCTTTCAGAAACCTGTCCAAAAGGGTTGAAAATTCTATAACAAAATTTCCACATTTAGAGCAATTGATGCTGGATAATATTAAAGGTTTGATATTAAATTAGATTCCTTTTGATACAAATTGACAAGCAACTATGAAAACAACAATGATGCGCACCTTATTAATATGTATCTGAAAGGTGCATGCATAGTTTTAACATCTAGACACAATTGCTTGGAGGAATATGTATCTCAAATCCCGTTCCCACCTTTGTATTATGTTTCTTTCAATATTATTTGAACAAATATTCGCAAAAAAAATTGAACAAATGTAAACCACATTCAACTTCTTGTGCAATAGACAATAACCCACATATAAACCACAGAAAAACATAAAGTTTGTGTAAGACAATGGATTCTCAGGGCATTGGACGCTTCAGCTATGTAATAATATTGTCCCAAAACATCTATAGATCCTTGTTCTATTTTTTAATATAAATATCCAGTAGGGGATCTTCCGCTCCTGTTCTGTCAAAAAAATGATTACTTGGAAAAAAATATTATGAAGCTGTTTTGAGGCACGCATATATCCATTTCATCATTTCAAATGTTGAGTCCAATACAAACTGATATTAATCTTTCTTGGAGAAATTGAAGAATCGTACATGAGCAATGACTTCATGTTGCTACAAAGACATGGGCACTGGCACATACTACAAGCACACACACACAGTAGCCACATTTCCTCCTCATGGCGGTGATGGCAACATCAACGACGTGCTTCTTCCTGTTGGCCTCGTGGATGTGCCTGTGCTCCCACGCTCGCATGCCTCCCTCTCTGAGGAGCAACGGCAGCAACGCCACCGCCGGCGATGAGCTCGCGCTCCTCTCCGTCAAGTCCATGCTGCGCTCCAACGGCTCTCTAGACTCATGGAACACGTCCAGCCACTTCTGCGGCTGGCCGGGGGTCTTCTGTGGCCGCCGGCACTCAGAGAGGGTCGTTGCGCTGCGCATGCCGGCGTTCAACCTGTCAGGACGCCTCTCGCCGTCCTTGGGCAACCTGTCCTTCCTCCGAGAGCTGGACCTCCGCGACAACTTCATCGCCGGCGAGATACCGCCGGAGCTCGGCCGCCTCGCAAGGCTGCAGGTCCTCAACCTAAGCACGAACGCTCTCGTTGGGAGAGTCCCTGCTGCACTAGCAGAGTGCACCGACCTCATGACGCTGGACCTGAGCAAGAACCAGCTTCATGGGGAGATACCGGCTAGCCTCGGCGCCATGGAGAACCTTTGGATCTTGGACCTCCAAGAGAATCGCCTGTCCGGGGAGATCCCCCGGTCGCTGGCGAACCTGCCGTCGATCGGGTTCCTATTTCTGTACAGCAACATGCTCGCCGGCGAGATACCGCCGGAGCTGGGCAACCTCACCGGCCTCATGCCCTCATGCACCTGGACCTCATGGACAACATGCTGTCCGGAGCCATCCCTTCGTCGCTGGGCATGCTGTCCAGCCTCTCCTGGCTCAGCTTGGCCTATAACAGCCTCAGCGGCGAGATCCCGGCGTCTATATGGAACATCACCTCTCTGTGGGGCATCAACATCGAATGGAACAACCTCACCGGCATTATTCCGGCGAACGCGTTCAGCAAGCTCCCCATGTTTCGGTCGGTGTCCATGGACAACAACCGGTTCCATGGTCCCCTACCGGTCTCGCTAGCGAACGCCACTCGGCTACAACTGCTTCAGCTTGGGCCCAACTCCTTCAGCGGCGTCGTTCCTCCAGAGATCGGGAGACTGGGAAACATCAAATGGCTGCTTCTATCCAGCACTTTGCTTGGAGCTGAAGATTCTGCAGGTTGGGAGTTCATGACGGCGCTGGCAAACTGCTCCCAGCTACTAGATTTGGACCTGAGTGCCGGTAAGTTTGCCGGATTCCTGCCTCGCTCTCTCTCTAATCTTTCAGTTTCTCTACAGACTCTCAACCTGCAAGACAACGCCATTTCGGGGACCTTGCCTCAAGAGATTGGCAATCTTGCTGGCTTGGAATCACTAATAGTTGATAGCAACTCGTTCACTGGAAGTCTTCCCTCTTCCTTGGGTGGACTGAGGAATCTTCATCTATTGTCTGCATCTGACAACAATTTCACTGGATCGATCCCGCTGTCGATAGGAAACCTCACAGAATTAAGCACTTTGAACATTAAGGCAAATGCTTTCAGTGATACTATACCGAGTTCCCTTGGAAACTTGACCAAATTGTACGAACTACGACTTGGTAGAAATTATTTTACAGGCCAAATTCCAGTTGGACTGTTCAGCATCCGCACACTCTCCATTGCTTTGGATGTATCCCATAATAATCTGGAAGGGCCCATACCGGAAGAAATTGGTAATCTTATAAATCTTGTAGAACTCCATGCAGAGTCAAACAATTTTTCTGGTCAAATTCCTAAGACGCTTGGTGAATGTCAACTACTTCAGATCCTTTATCTCCAAAACAATGACTTAAGTGGTACTATCCCATCACTCTTGGGTGAACTTAAAGGTCTACAATATCTCGACCTATCAAGCAACAACCTATCAGGACAGATACCAGGTTTCCTTGGTAACTTTAGCATGCTTTATTATCTCAACCTTTCCTTCAACAGCTTTATCGGAGAAGTGCCCATCCTCGGAGCCTTCGCAAATGCTAGTGCATTCTCCATCCGAGGCAATGGAAAACTTTGTGGTGGTATATCAGATCTACATTTGCCTCGCTGCTCTTTCCAGTTTCCAAAGAAAAAACGAAAACATTTGGTGATCACTATTGTTCTTTCTGTCATCGCAACATTAGTCGTCCTTGCATTTCTCTTCAAACATTGTCTTGGGCGCAAGACAAGAAAAACAAAAGGCTCGTCGACAATAAATATGCAAGGCCACCAATTGATCTCTTACTCGCAGTTGGTGAAAGCAACAGATGGTTTCTCAGCCGCCAATCTGTTGGGTTCTGGATCATTTGGGTCTGTGTACAAAGGAGAGTTTGAAGGTCATCAAGGTGAAAGTACACGCCTTGTGGCTGTCAAAGTACTGAAACTTCATCTTTCTAAGGCCCTCAAGAGTTTCACTGCAGAGTGTGAAGCACTGCGCAATGCGCGACATCGGAATCTCCTTAAGATAATTACAGTTTGCTCGAGCATTGATACCAGAGGAGATGATTTCAAAGCAATTGTGTATGACTTTATGGCCAATGGTAGCTTGGAAGGTTGGCTACATCCTGACACAGATGATGAAACAGAGCAAAAGTACTTGAATCTCTTAGAAAGAGTGACTATACTCCTTGATGTGGCGTATGCGTTGGATTACCTTCACTGTCATGGACCAGAACCTATTGTACACTGTGATCTTAAGACAAGTAATGTGCTCTTGGATGCTGATATGGTGGCCCATGTTGGAGACTTTGGACTCGCTAAGATTCTTGTTGAGGGAAGCTCATTATTGCAACAATCAGCAAGCTCCATGGGGCTTAGAGGGACAATTGGTTATGCTGCACCAGGTTAGTGTAATATATTTTCTCTCCCTTTCTATATGATCTAGTTGTTTATTGTATCAATTATGCAACTAAGGAATTTCATGGTGGTTTTGTTGGGTGGAAAAATAGTTGCATGTCCTTTGGTTTCGTCCATTAAATTGCTACCTTGTTTTACTTTAGAAAACTGTGTGTTTATATACCGAACTGAATCTAAGATGTTTCTAAATAATCACTGCTACAGAGTATGGTTCTGGAAACATGGTGTCGACACATGGAGATATATACAGCTACGGAGTTTTAGTCCTGGAGACAGTGACTGGAAAGAGGCCTACCGACAATACATTGAGACAAGGATTGAGCCTACGTGAATACATTGATCTAACCCTGCTGAACAGAGTGATGGACGCTGTTGACACACGCCTGTCTCTGGACCTTGAAAATGAGCTTCATACCAAGGGTGATTCATCATACAAGACAAAGATCGATTGTATTGTTTCACTGCTTGAACTTGGTATGTCCTGCACGCAGGAATTGCCGTCGAGCAGGATGCCAACAGGTGGTATCATCAAAGAGCTGCTTGTCATCAAGGATTCTCTCATAGGAGAACACAGAACATGAAGATCAGAAAATGCCAGTCCCATGAAGGTCTCACGTGCAAATCACTGTTTCATCAGTGGTACCGTTCTCATTAATGTTCAACTGCCTGAAGCTGAACCTTGTAGCAGCTGTTGCAACACGGAAGAACTTGAACTATATTCAATCTACGAGTTCGGAAGCCTAGTGTGTATTATTAAACCGTGCTTAAACAGATCTTAGAACGGAACGATGTTACTCAGCTCCGTACGTAGTTTTTTTTTTCGCGAATAGCTCCGTACGTACGTAGCTGCTAGCTAGTGATGAAAGATCAAATTTTCTAAAAAAAATCTCCCTGTTGTTTCTTTTTTTTTTTCTCGCTGAGGACCAGCGCACCAAGCTCTCGCCGGCGCCGTCGTGCCAGAGTGGCCTCATAGCTGAAATGGCCGGCGGCAACAACACATGGGTGTTCTCCGAATTCAAGCCGGCCGAGGACGATGGCTCACTGGCTAGACTGGCTGTTTCCTTGTTCTTTGCGAGGCGGGAGGTGTTTCCGCTTTTGAATTGCGTTTGTGGTGCCCATGACCGTGGGCCAGTATCTTTCATGGGCTTGAAGAGTGTTTGGGGGACCGATTCAACAGTTGCCAAAAGGCCCACTACAGAGAAAAACTGATCTATCATCTATGGCATCGAGCACTGGGCTAGCCGGAGATGCAAATGACGGCTGGGAGTAGGAGGAAAGCCGTGAGCATGCGGGAGCGTCGTCACTGTAGCCTTCGTCCAAGACAGGAGCAGGGGTAGCGAAACTGCGAACGTGGTCCAGCTAGCTAGCTATAGCTATAGCTGCGCAGAATCAATGGAACCAAACACACGCAGTTAAAGGTTCTAGACTTTAAGAATGGAGAAGGACCACGTTAAGCAGCTGTGTTTATGAAGATCCGCGCGGTCGATTCTGGCTTTCAGTCCAGCACATGACAAGGTGGGATGAGGAAGCCGATGTTGACAACGAAGAAGGAGGTGCCGTGATGTGCGGTGTTATAATTTGGTCTGTATATGCAGTGGCGAAGCTAGAGCTCTCAACACCCGAGTGCACACCTTGCTTGTCAGGCCTTTGGAGCGGCGCAGTGGTGCACATTTTTGCTCTAGCGTTATGCACATAAGGTAAAAATATGATGATTTTAACTTAATTTTGTTTTGCACCCTGGTGCCAGTGCACCACGGTGGCCTCACCTGGCTCCGCCAGTGTGTATATGGAGGACATGCGGAACTACTTGCCTACTAAATTTCATGTAATGTGGATTGTTGTTATGGACTAATCTGGTTGTTTGATTGAACTGTTGCCGCTGTTTTGTTTTTCAAAAAAAATAGATGTTTCTTCACATTAAAAAAAAAGGAAAATTAGGTTGCACTTTCATGTCCCATTCCACTTTTCGCCCTTTTCCTTATATGACCGGCCACAGCCAGCCATGTGGAGCTGAAAGCTGTGGGGGAAAAATAGAAAACTTGAATTCTGTGCATGTAGCTAGCGAGCATCTTGGTCTTCCTTTTCTTCATTAGTAGCTTCAACGACAAGTTTCAAACCATAGCTATCGGATGCCATCAGCTTGATAGGCCGGCAAGTTAATGGTCTTTGAAACTTTGTGGCTTGTGAATGTTGTTTTCTAAGGGATTGTCAATGCAATTAATGCTTGAGTGTTTTAAAGCTTCCAACGCTTGATTTTTTTATATCAGATTTGGAGATATGTGGTTAAGATTATATCTATGTTATATTAACAAAAAAATAAAACACTAAACGCCAAAATTTTATTTACAGCATTGCTCAAAAGTTACATCATCATCATCTTTTTTCAAAAGTTACACCAAAAAGTCATTGCGATTTCTTGTGAGCAAACTGTAAATTTATAGTGTGGGTCAATCTACATGTTTTTTTCCTGACCGTGTGGATACTCTGATTTTCAATGGCTCACCACCCGCTATTCACGTATGAATCAGTGAATTGTTCTTGTCAATGGTCTTTACTCTTGTTACTACCTGTTCGAGGCTGGGATTGATTAACGAGTTGATCGTTCTATTCCTTATGGCCTTTGTCTCTGCATCGTGTTTGACGATAAGTGGCTTGTGTAACATTGCACCCTCTATTTATACCATCTTGTGTAACATTGGAGGCCAACGAGTGCTAAACCTGCATGTCTCCACTTTCCCTCGTGTCCGGAGCAATGAAGCTACTCTGCTTCTTGTTGCTGTGCCTGGGTTCCTCTACATTAGTCTATTCAGAAAGCAGTAACTCCACAGATGAGCTCGCACTCCTGTCCTTCAAGTCCATGTTGTCTTCAGATCCGTCCAGTTTGCTGGCTTCATGGAACACGTCCAGCCACTTCTGTAGCTGGCCAGGAGTTGTTTGCGGTCGTCGCCATTCCGACAGGGTTGTCGCGCTCCGCATGCGGTCCTTCAACCTATTCGGGAGCATCTCGCCTTTCTTGGGTAACTTATCCTTTCTCAATGAGTTACACCTTGGTGAAAATCAGCTGATAGGGCAAGTACCGCTGGAGCTCGGTAAGCTTAGCAGGCTTCAAGTGTTGAATATAAGCTTTAATCATCTGAAAGGAAGTATTCCTGTGACCCTGGGAGGATGCTCTAAGCTCATGAAGCTTGTAATGTACAAGAACCAACTCCAAGGTGAGATCCCGAATGAGATAGGAACCTTGAAAAATCTTGTCGATCTGAATCTTCAGTTTAACGATTTGTCAGGAAAGATCCCTCAAACTCTAGCAGGCATGATGTCGATCAAACATGTGTCCTTATACAACAACAGATTATCTGGTGAGTTGCCACCTTTCTGGGGCAATTTCACCAACCTCTATCGCCTTGACCTTGGTTTCAACATGTTATCGGGAGCAATCCCTTCATCCTTTGGCATGCTTTCGAGTTTATCCAAAGTCAACTTAGGTGCTAACAACCTAAGTGGTCTGATCCCCGCATCTCTTTGGAATATCTCCTCTCTTAGGTGGGTCTGTGTCCAACAAAATCTATTGAGTGGAACAATTCCTCCACGTGTATTCGACAATGTTCCCAATCTCCAGCTTCTATACATGGACGGCAACCGGTTTCATGGCCCTATCCCAACCTCCATATCTAACGCTTCGGATATGACGTTTCTTCAGCTCGGCAAGAATTTTTTCAGCGGAGTCATTCCTCCAGAAGTAGGAAGGTTAAAAAACCTCACTTTTCTGTATCTCCCACAAACCTTGTTTGAAGCGAGAGAACCAAAAGATTGGGAATTCCTAACAGCATTAATAAACTGCTCCCGCTTACAGTTTTTGAGTTTGGCCAGGAGCAAGTTTGGGGGAGTTCTTCCTGATTCGCTTTCCAATCTTTCTTCTTCTCTAACAACCATTGTCTTAGAAGAAAACAAAATCTCGGGAAGAATCCCTAAAGACATTGGTAATCTCATTAACATGCAAACTCTCTTGTTGGATATGAACTTCTTCACAGGATCGCTACCCTCTTCCTTATATAAACTTAAAAGCTTGGTCCTTTTCGACATACATCAGAACAAAATAACAGGGCCAATCTCACTAGCCATAGGAAATCTTACAGGACTAAATTATTTGGGCCTCTATGCGAATCACTTCAACGGTACAATACCAAACACAATTGGAAACCTCACAAAGCTGTTTGAGCTACTTGACTGGTTCAATTCCCAGTGCAATATTCAACATTCCTACACTCTCCACTATTTAGGATCTGTCACACAATAACTTGGACGGATCGCTACCAAAACAAATTGGGAATCTAAAAAATCTCGTAGAATTCCATGCAGAGTCAAACCAATTATCAGGGCAAATACCTCCAACCATAGGAGAATGTCAGCTTCTCCAGTTTCTTTTTATCCAAAATAACATCTTAAATGGTACCATCCCAGTGCCCTTGAGTCAATTAAAACCTCTAGAAGCTCTTGACCTCTCTAGCAACAATTTGTTAGGGGAGATACCAAAGACCTTAGGGAATCTTACAATGCTACACTACCTGAACCTTTCATTCAATGACTTGTTTGGAGAAGTCCCAATTTTGGTGTTTTCGCTAACATTACGGCAATCTCAATCAAAGGCAATGGAAAACTTTGCGGTGGCATTCCTGATTTGCAATTGCCAAAATGTTATATACAGTTAGCAAAGAGAAAACATAAATTCCTAGTTATGCCAATTGTTATTTCTCTTGTGACAATATTAGTCGTACTCCCCTTGACCTGCAAGCTTCTCATTTGGCACAAGGAAAGAAAAGCAAAAATCCCACCAACACACTCCGTGCAAGGCCACCCATTGATCTCTTATTCACAGCTGGTAAGAGCAACAGATGGTTTCTCAGAAACCAACTTGTTGGGGTCAGGATCATTTGGGTCCGTATACAAAGGAGAGTTAAATGGTCAAGAAGGTGAAAGTACAAATCTTGTTGCTGTGAAGGTATTGAAACTTCATGCTCCAAAGGCACTCAAAAGTTTCACTGCCGAATGCCAAGCACTGCGAAATATGCGACACCGAAATCTTGTCAAGATAGTTACAATTTGCTCAGGCGCTGATAACAGAGGGAATGATTTCAAAGCAATTGTGTATGACCTGATGCCCAATGGTAGTTTAGAAGGCTGGCTACATCTAGGTACATATGATAAGTCAGAGCGAAGATACTTGAATCTCTTTGAAAAAGTGACCATACTCCTTGACGTGGCTTATGCGTTGGATTACCTTCATTGTCATGCACCTGAACCTGTTGTACACTGTGATCTTAAGTCAAGTAATGTGCTCTTGGATGCTGATATGGTGGCCCATGTTGGAGACTTTGGACTTGCTAAGATTCTTATTGAGGGAAGCTCATTATTGCAACAATCCACAAGCTCCATGGGGCTTAGAGGGACAATTGGTTATGCTGCACCAGGTTAGTGTAATATATTTTCTCTCCCCTTTTATATGCCCTAGTTCTTCATGCATCAATCATGCAACTAAGGTTCTTCATTGCATCAATCATGAGACAGTGACTGGAAAGAGGCCTACCGACGATACATTTAGACAAGGATTGAGCTTGCGTGAATACATTGATCTAGCCCTGCAGAACAGAGTGATGGACGCTGTTGACGCACGCCTGTCTCTAGACCTTGAACATGAGATTCATACCAAGGGTGATTCACCATATAAGAGAAAGATCGATTGTATTGCTTCACTGCTTGAACTTGGTCTGTCCTGCACGCAGGAATTGCCGTCGAGCAGGATGCAAACAGGAGGTATCATCAAAGAGCTGCTTGCCATCAAGGATTCTCTCATGGGAGCACAGAACTTGAAGGTCGGCAACTTGCCAATCCCATGAAGGTCTCATGCGCCAATCACAGTTTCATCAGTGGTACCGTTCGCAGTAATGTTCATTATTCAAGTGCCTGAAACAAATTTCCTGCTGCAGCAGCAGCTTCAACAAGGAAGAACTGGAAGTCAGGAATTATTTTCTATCTCCGAGTTCCTAAGCCTGGAGTATATGTTGAACCGCGCATGGCTGTTTACCTTTTACGAAGTAGAACTGTTATGCCAATAAATTATGTTCGCCTGTTTTGTAATGATGTGTATATCTCTTTGTGTGCTGGTTTGAATACTGATCGAGCAAATTGTTTATTTGTCATCAAAAATTTGACTCTTTCCTTATTCGCCATCGAAACTGTGCACTTCCCTTACTTGCCATTGGATCAAAATTTAATTACCTTATCTATCATTCCAATCACTTTGTGGTTAGATTATCGTGCTCCCATCGCTGCGTTATTTTTGCTGCAGTAGCAAAATGGATTTGTCTTAGCGTATAAAAACTCAAAATTTTGGATGAAAATTCGAGGACAATATTTTATTTTTGCGCAAAATCATCTCAGGTTTTCATCCAATTTTTTTTAAAAAAAAATGGCATAAAGCACGCATTGAGACAAACCTATTTTGGTACTATAGCATGAGCACTATTGCGGGGGGAGTAAGATTTTCTATTACTCAAAGTAACTAGAGTGGCAAATAGGGAATGCGAATTTTAATTCGATGGCGGAATTGTAAATTTTCGACGGCAAGTGATGAAGGGTATAATTTCCGATGGCAAATGAGGATTTGCTCCTGATCATATTTGATGTCGCGTCTGTACTTTGCCGAATATGATGTGGTGGTTTTACATGTCTTTCAAACCGGTTCGATTTGTTCATATATGGTTGGCCGAAATTAACTGACTGCAGTGTGTGTGGTAGATGTAGCCTAGGATAACTGTTGCAGTACGCATTACACTGTTGATCGCACGATGAAACTCGCCTGCCGAAGGCGATTAAACATATGCGTGGGCACAGCACAGCAGAGCAGAGCAGAGTGCGCACCGGATCGAGTACTGGGCTGAAGTTGTGAAATATCAACTTTAATTTGTTTTTCTTTCTCTGCATCTCCGGGCAAATTTTGCACTGACGATAGCCGGCGTACAGACAGAGCGCCACCGTTGTCGATCGTGCCGGAGCGGCCTCGTTTGCGACAAGACACAAGCAGAAAAAACGCCGGCCGAGGCGAGGCTTTGGTCAAGGCTGGCTGATTGCGTTCTGGTCCTTGGCGAGGCGGGAAGGGTTCTGCTTCACGCATTCGGATCGCGCCTGACCGTAGTGGGCCGGTACGTTTCCTGGGCTCGGTGGGTACGTGATTGGAGGCCTGAGAAGAAGGACAAAAGAGGCCCCCGCCTCATCGCTTGTCCGGCCCGATGGCTCGATGGAATATTGGAATGGAACGACGACGACGCGCATGGTCTTTGTGTGGAGACCGAATGTAGGGCCTGTTTGGCCTGCGCCAGACGTCGCGCCGCACTGACGAACTCTAGGCGAGCCGCGGCGCTGAATTGAACTCGTGGCGATGCCACGTCGTGCTGAATTGCACGTGGCGTGGCGCGCAGGCCCAGGCAAACGATCCCAAACCGGTTTGGCTCGCAGCGGTGCGTTCGTTCTGGCGCGGCCGGCCGCTCGATCTCCCGCGCGGCGCGGTGCCGGCGGGAGCCTGGCCCGACGGTCCCCGCCGATATATCTCCCACGTTCTTCGGATCCCAAACCGGCGAATCACCGATCCACGACGGCCGTTGTTGCGCTGCTGTCGTCGCTTTCTTTGGTTTGGCCTTTCAATTCACCCCGGTTCCCAGCCGGCCGGCCGTTCTTTTCAAGTACAGTACGTTTCGAGAGCTGCAATTAATCTAACCACTCGCTACAAGGGTACTCCTTTTTTTTTTTTGGGCTAATGCGCTACGTATGGGGGTAACTAATATGTGCTCGCTGCACCATACACCAAAAGCTTCATTTCAAATCATGTACGATCGACGCAAAACATTAGCGAAATCGAAAAGTGTTAAACATGCATCTAGGAACATATAATGCATGCTTTCTCAAAATAAAGTCTCCATACATGTTTTTCTTTCCTTACAAATTACAATCAGCGGAAGTGGGAGAGTGGACAAATAATATGCTACTAGTTGAATTCCCCGCGCGTTGCTGCGGGACTTGAGATGTACTTCAACCAAGTTTCTTGAGATTGTTAGAAGCATATATTCAATATCTTCTATGATCAGAATAAATAAATCCAAATGTAGCTGTATGTAGCACGCACTCCTAGAATTGAACGGGTAAACATATCGCAGTGACGGGAACTCAATATTTTACAATTCTGAACTTCAAAGACATGAGCCAATCAACCGATAGAGTAAAAGAGAAAGGCAAAATATGAATCATGCATACCTTACAGTTTTTTCACAGAGACATATGCGTGGATAACATCTAAAACCGGGCATACCGTCAAAATGCAGCTTTAGTGTGTGCGTCCATCATCCGCCATGAAAGGAAAATGCGAGATCATGATTGAGTGTCAGCTGCCTCATCATATCCTGAATCTTGGAGTGAGACCGTTTGTCCAACCTGAAGATGCTACCGCTTTAGGAGCAGCGTCCGTTTCTCTGATCCGACCAACAAAATGAAGAATCCAATCTTGACATCTAAGCTACCGATTGATAACAATCTGATAACACCTCTGTGGAGGAAAGAGATCCATCGGAAAGTATGATGCAAATCATGTGCCATGTGTAGCAAACTGCACCAAAAAAAAACCGTGGAATGCATCATTTTTTTAGCAGTAGACTTGGGATAACTATATGAGCAGGGAGTGATTAGATGAGGTCTAAATCGCCGAGCGGGAGTGTGGAGTTTCTACAGCCCAACCTCTCCCAATAGACAACTCTATTAGTACTCATGGCACCGGTCTCTTGATGGTGATAATTTCTGCATGCAATGAATCTTGCAGTTTCTCATAGCATGAAAATAAAGTAAAAAAGACAGTTTCTAACAGCATGGAAACCGAGAAATGAAGGAGGTAGTGGAAAGGGAAGAGGCAGCAGATTAATGTCAATGGTAAACTGCAGACGGACAACAATATAGGATTGGTAGTGTAAAACGCTTCTTTTTTTGTGATTGAGAGCCTGAGTGATTGCCGAAGGATTAGCACAATTAATTGTGTTCGGTTTCTTTTGTTGCACTGCTAATTGAGTTTTTGGGGGAATCAGTTACTTTGATGCATAGCCTTCGGCGGAGCAATCGTGGAGAGAGTGCAGGAAGCTCATTGGCTGGAGACTTGATGAAATAGATGGATGAGATGTGTCTCAAGCTGTGATCCAACGGACGACATTTTTGAGATGATGTGGCCTCATGAGAAGCAAGATTTATAGCAATAATGACACTAAGTATGTTATGTCTATATAGTACATATATAGATTCCATTGGGGGCTCACATCACTCTCGCACCACACCACACCACACGCACATTCAACTAGTATCAAAGTATATCAGATACCCTTAATAAATCTGTAATCTCCATGGCTGAATAAACCGCTTGAAAACGACCCATATGGGATGATTAATTCTTGGGTATGAAGCAACAATACGCACACACACCTCGATTCTACATGTTTCGTTGTACAAATAATTAAAAGAAAAAAAAGTGCACATCAGGTCAGGTCGCACTTCCACGTCAAGGTCTTGCTTTCTCCCTTCCCTTCCGACCGGCCGGCCGTGTGTAGCTGATCGAAAGTTGCGAGAAAGAAAAACTAGAATACTTTGAATTCTCTGCGTATTGCGAGCATCTTCCTCTTGCTTGCTTTTTCTGCTGCACCTGCACCGGTAGCTTCAACGACAAGTTCCAAATGGATTTGGATGATCGAAGGAGAGAGCAACCATAGCTATCGGACACCGCGTCAGCTTGACAGGCCGGCAAGTTAATGGTTATCTTTGAAACTATGGGCCTTTGTGAATGTTGTTTTCTAAAGCGAGCCATCGAAGAAGATCGCTGGCATCGTAGTCAATCGAGGCCACTAAAATGTATACCCTCGTCTTTCTTCCTCTTTAATTTTCAAGAGCAAAAAGTAAGTATGATTCTTTGTCCAACAAAATATGCTACTGCGAGCTACACGCAGTCAGACTTTAGATACTTTAATCGATAATTTACTCAAAATCTTAAGGTCCACCGTATGAAAATGGTTCTGCCTTTGGTTTTTACATTTTTTATTTTTTGCGAGGACCTTTGGTTTTATTTCTTGATGTTTGTTAGTGCAACAAAAGATCAGAGGGGGTATTTCATATATTTTCATGACAGGTGCTTTTCAAAAAGCTATATTAGCAATATTTGACAGAAAAAATTCATAGTCAGTAGAAAAATCAAATAATATGTACAAAATAAAAAAGAATTAATGAAGGTTGTTGAATGTTTAACCCATTCACTTTTTTTCAGCATACTCCTATATTATATTTATATTGTAGTACTCAAATGTTTTCAAGGCAAGGTTATGCTTATCCGCAGTGTTCGGCTATATCATTTCATTCTTTGGTCAATTCCTAGAGATATTATTATATCGCCTTGGACCATTCATTCATTCCTTGGTATTTGTATTTCTTTTGAAGTTTTGAAAGATGTTGTGGGCCTCTTTATTGATAAGTTTTGCGTATTTGAGACATCGACCTCTCCAACAGTGGCGGAGCCAGGATTGGCTCTCCTGGTAGGCACAATGCTATGAACAGTGCTAAACAGTGATTAAATAGTACAAAATAGTGACTAAACAATGCTAAAAGCTCAAAAGCCAGGGTAGTCCGCCCATGGACTATTTAATCACTATTTTGCACTATTTAATCACTGTTTAGCATTGTTTAGTCACTGGCTCAAAATAGTGACTACCCTCTGGCTCCGCCCATGCTCTCCAACCACATCGGCAGACGCACGAGCCGTTTGCCTACCTTAAAAACCCAACAATAGGATCTGATCTGTTTAATAAGTAACTAATGGACAACATGGAAATTAAATTGCATTTGAGATGTGCTAGTTCTCAGTGACCGAGGTTTTGCTGACCTTTTAGTCATATTTTCGAAACAGATAAATTTATTTGTGAAACATTTTGTTGTGAAGCTGAACATTTTCTAATTGAAGCTAGAACATTTTATTTATCAGTGATTGATTTTGCACAACTTTGTATATCATATCTTATGGCATAAATTAAATGCACATTAGAATATTACTTTATTGTTGATGGAATATTTTCTATTGAATTTGGAACATCTCTATTATTTTTGTGAAGAGGATAAAGTTTAAAAAAAGAACGATAAAATCTAGATGGTTGGATCCATATTCAATGACCAAAAAAGTGACTTGAAAATTAGCAAATTCTCAGTTGCGCGAGAAGAAGACATATCCTATATACTACTATACACAAGTTAGTTGCTAAAGCAAAGCTATAGTTGATAAAAATAGAGGCCTGCTTGCTAGCCGCTACGTTGAATTATATTTACAGAAACAACAAAGTGTTTTGTTCGTTACAATTAATCTTTTGTTGAGAATGAACCGTTGAACCATTATGCTAGTTTAAGCAATATGACAGGACAGGCAGAGTCGAGGAGTAGGACACATGAATGAACAGGAAGCCGAAAATCGGATACCTCCAGTGATTGGGCCACCACCGCGGATCTGCGCCGCTTGTTAATCAGGCCGGAGACCAGGATCCGGACAACCGCAAGCTAATCGTCCGCATATGCCAGTATGGCAGTATCACCAGATTAATATATGTACATACATCAGCTAATCATACGATGAGACAGAGAGAGAAACGGGGATATGAACGGATTATTAGCAGCAGCTGGATCGATCGGTGAGGTCGCGTCCAGACAATATGACAGCCGGTGATGGACTGATGAAGTGATGATGAGGCCCCCTGTCTCCGTCCGGCTGTTCCGTCCGTTCGTATGAACGGACTGCTTGTTTCGTATGGACGAGATTGCCCCTGGCCGGCGCCGGTGACGATCGACGTTGAGAAACGGCTTCGCTTGTTGAGACGACAATTTTTCCATGCACGGCCGCGTGCCTTCATTACTCCCAAGGACGAAAATTGAAACTCTTTTTCTTCTCTTCATTGACAATGTGGCACATAGCATCTAAGGTTTGAGCCTAATGTCCATTCTTGAATGCTCAAATGAGCGGTCGTAAGAGTTAAAGGAAGGCTAGAATGAAATAGTCCTTGGATGTAACTAGAGGTCTCTGAGTCTAAATATGACTAGGTTGTGTGATGCGTAGTTTCATTCAGATATTATTTGCAGTATGCATTGAGAGCATGCTTCTCCGTTCACCCTCTCTTTTTATCTTACTTTATTTGTCGTTATCGTATTTTTGTAAGTGCTAAGACAATAAATTTTTTTAATTTTGTTACTTAAAATGAGGGTAGCATCATGTACAAAATTGTAGCATTAACGCCACACACGTTATAGCACCTACCGGTTACTTTTCTTAGCATCAGTTCTAACTAACCCAGTTCTACCTTCTTGATCTACATAGTCTAATCTGTGTGACGTTGAGTGCCAAAGGAACCTGCTAATTTTTCGAAAAGTTTTAGAGAGCAGAACATATCATAACTGTAGCCGTGCGGATACTTGATGTAGCTCTCGATCTTATAATAGGACATACGTTATATATGGAGAAAAAAATACCACCCTTGTACAGCTTTTACGTAAGAGTAGTTTGAATCAACAGTTGTACGGGCATGAAAAACCTCGCACATTGTCGTCACTATCCTTCCGTGATCCCCTTCCATGTGGTGACTTTGTACATATAGGCTCTCAAAAATACACAAAATCACCGTTTAAAAAAAATTTAGAGAATCTCAATTCTCAACCCTGTAGGACGGGGGCGAGGGAGACGGGCGTGTGCTGGAGGCAAGGGGCAGAACCGTCCACCACGGGCCCACGGGGAAGACGGCCGTTGCCGCGCCGTGCTGTTAACTGGTGAACGAACGGGCGTGTCACGACCGCGCCGAGGCCCACGACGTCGCGTCCCGTCCCGTCTCCCGCAAGTCCAACCCCGCACCGCACCAACTCCGCGCCGCTCGCCAACTTCCCTCCCACACTCGCCTCCCGTGGCCAGCCCGGCAGCAGTGGGTTGTGGGTGGGTGGCCGGTCGCCTCCTCCTCCTCCCTCCCGCGCGCCGCCTCCGACCAACCACTGTATCAGGAGTCCACCGCGATGGCGCCCGCGCTCCTGCACTGACCGCCCACTCTCTCTCACCGTCTCCAGCCTGTCAGGCGCCGGCCCGCCAGCCCCGTGGTAGGTAGCGCCGGCCGCAGCAGCAGCCGGAGGCGGATCTCGGCGCGGATCTGAGCGGCGCGCCGGGGATGGAGGACGGCGATCGCGAGGCCCCCGCCACGGCCGCGGCGGCGGCGGCGGCGGAGAATGGGGCGGAGGACTACGTTGTAGTGAAGGCCGGCGGCGATCAGGGGGATCTCACCGCCGACGGCGAGGCCGCCGCGGAGGCGGCGGGCGGATCTGAGGACGCCGCTTCGTCGGCCGCGGCGGAAGCTAAGGAGCCGGAGCCGGCCAAGGCCAAGGCCAAGGCGCCCGCCAAGGTGCGTGGCCGGCGCGGCGGTTGCTAGCGGAATTCCGGTCGGTTCCTCTGCGCTGCCCCGTTACTTTACTAACAATGGTGGTTTGGTTTTCTTCCGCAGAAGGGTGGATCCGGGGACGCGGCCGGGGCGAGGAAGGCCAAGCCGCAGCAGAACGGCAAGGTGCCTGCCGCCGCCGCCGCCGCCAAGGGGAAGAAGCCGGGCGTGCTCTCGCAGAGCGTCTCCTTCCCCGCGCGAGGACCGTTCAGCGCCAAGAAGGCCATCACCGCCGCGGCGCCCGCGACGACACCCAAGCAGGCGAAGCCGGAGGGGAAGGGTGCCGTGGCCAATGGATCGGCGCCAGCAGGTGGTGATCCTGCGCTTGTTTCTCGGTGTTGGGTGTTGATGGCGTGGCGTCGGTCTTACTGAATTGTGGGTGGAACTGGACTGCTTGCAGGGCGGGCGGCGGAGAAGAAGGCGAATTCTGCTCGGACGCCCGTTGCGCGCCGGTCGATGGTAAAGCAGCATCCTTGACTGATCTGTTGCTTAAAGTTGACGTTTTTGTCTATTTTTGGTTGCATTGTGGTAAGCCTTGGTTCGGTTTTCTTTGACTTAGCCTGTCAAGTCTGGATCAGTGGACGCGACTCCAAACAATGCTTCCCCTGCAGTCCAAGAGTGAGTTCTGGGTTGCAACTTTAGTTGTTGTGTATTCTTCATTGTTCCATTTCGGATGCTTCCTAAAAATAACCGGAGGTGTTCAGGATCTTCATTCCATTTCTGATGCTTGCTAAATTTGTTTTGGTAGTCACTGGTTGCTTGATGACATAACAAACAATATGTTTCCATTACAAGGCCTGAACTGATGTTCCTGTCAGGGTTATGTTAGTTCCATTTTTATTTTCTGTCAGACCTGTCTGTAGTTGGCCGAAACTCTTGATTAGAGTATACTATGAAGACTACTATATCCTTAACAGCTTCAAGCCTTCTAAACTGCAATGCCTTGAATATGCCGTGAACTCTATAAATGACAATGCTTGGATTTTGTTTCTTTCTAATAATATTGATACTGGACAACAGGACACAAGTGACCACCACCAAACCATTGAACCATACACAGCCAGGGAAAACAGAGGATGATGTTCGCTCCACCACATCGTAAGACTTTCTAAGCCAATCATTATAGTTTGACATTTGATTATTTATTCTTACCCATTGCATTGATACAAAGTGCGTCCATGTGTTGCAGAAGTACCAATACTCCCCGTGGTGCAGCTCGCAAGATTGCTGCTGCGGGTTTTAGTTTCAGACTGGAGCAACGTGCCGAGAAACGAAAGGAGGTGTGCACTAATTTCCTCAGTGGCATTGTGCAGTAATACATGCTTTTATCTGGTTTTCCTTTTCCTGTATTGAAGGCCCATGTTTGCTCCATACTTCCAGTTCTTCCAAACTCTTGAAGAGAAAATCAAAGCAAAGGAGCTTGAACAAACAAATTTGCAGGAAAAATCTAAGGTGAGAGTTGTTATTTATCTCAAACTTTGGATGTTTGTATGATCAAATTCTGAAATTTTATTTATTTATACACAGGAGAGCCAAGAGGCTGAGATCAAACTGCTTAGGAAGAGCCTGACATTTAAAGCAACACCTATGCCAAGCTTTTACAAGGAGCAACCTCCTAAAGTTGAGTTGAAAAAGGTACTGACTTGATTCACTTGATGTAGCGAGGATGCAGATGTATTAAAAAATGGATGGTTCCATGTGATTCCAGCACTTCCTATTTTTATCTTAAATAGCAAGATTCATATCTGGCATGTTTTGTCAGAGATGATAAATAAGAATACACATAACGAATCTAGCATAATCAGATGTATTATAGAAATTCGCTGGTGCATCTTGAGCTCTTCCTTTTTTGCTGCTAATCACCCCATACATTGTGATTACTTCTTTATGTTTAGGTGATTTGAATTGTGCATTGTGTTTGACAGAGTTGTACAGTAAACATTGGCTTACATTAGTTTACTACATCATATGTGGTTTTGTTTTAAGTGGTATTCCTGTTCAAAAATGTCTCTGTTGAAAAATATCTGCTTATTTTAGTTGCAGAGTGTTCAATATAGCAATCAAAATGCTTGTATAGTTTGGGCTTTGGCGTTATTGTCGATTTGTATGAGTAGTACTTTCACTTTATAACTCTGACCGTGGCACCACCAATTCTAGTTATGCCCATCGTCTTATTCGAAATTTCAATTTTAAGTTGTGATCCTGTACCTTTGAGTGCTCACGGAATGATCATTTGTGAATTTTCAAATTGACATTTTCAAGAATGTCTGTCATGGTTCTGTATAGGCTTTGTTATCTCTGGATGTTATTGCAACATCGAAAAAATGTGTACAACTCTTAGGCTTTTGTTGCAGGTCTCATGGTTTTGTCTGACAATCTATTTGTATAATACTAATAAGTTTGTCTTAAAAGATTCATGTAGTCAATAAAGTGATTGACCTTCCTATTGATATTTATATTTTTGATTGTCTGAATTAATCTGTAACCACTATCCAAATGTGATCTTATTTGTAATAGGATAATCAGTGAGATTTGCTATTATCTTCCATTTGACTTGAAGCTTTAATATTACAATTAATGTTTCTTTCTAGTAGTTCAAGTTATTCATATTTCAGGATTTAATAACAATTTCTCATTTCCTGGCATTCAAGCATTTTATCTTGTGTATTTGTGCAGCAAATGTCGATATCTTTCCTAAATTTTGTGTTGTGTTCTTTTAAAGACACCACCCCTAAACAGAGCTTCTGATGTTTTGGTTTTACAGATTCCCCCAACACGTGCTAGGTCACCGAAGCTTGGCCGCCGCAAACCAGCCAGTTCTGCTACTGCTGCTTCTGCAGATGGTTCTGTATCATGTGAGAGCCCACGGAGCACAGCAAATTCAGGAAAGGTAAATGAAGTTGTGGAAAACAAGCCACGAGTTCCTGCTAGGAAACCAGTTCAGAGATCAGTCTCAAAAACTGCATCCCAAGTGTCTACCACCACCAAGGCTGAGACAAAAACTGTAGTTACAAAGCCAAAAATCTCGAACTCAAAGTCTAAAGTTTCAAGGGCAAAGGTTGAGCAAGTGCAAGAAAACCCAGTTGACATTGCCCCTTCAGAACCTCCTGCTCCAGAAGTTCTTGTTGTCGAACATGGTGTTGAAGAAGCAAGAGGGCCTGACCTGGCTGCCCCTTTGGTCGCTTCAAATGAAGTCCAGGTCCATGGTTGATTGATGTGCATTCTGCTATTTCTTTCTTGCAGTTCTGTGAATAGTGAGGGTGTGTGCTTCATTGAAAGTTGAATCGCTCAAAGTGCCGTGGGATTATGGTTTCCAGAGTAGACATCCTTTTTTTTTCAGCTTGTCATTGAGCATGCCATGTATATTGGTTGATAATTTGTTCATGTTTAAATTTCTCAGTCTTGTGTATATTGGATTTGTATGTCAGTGGACATCCTAGGATTGTTGCAGGGCATCAACGCAACATGGATTATTTTGTGGTATCAGTTGATATTCCTTGTCGTTTTTTCCCTCCATTCCCTTCCCTTCCCCCACCCCCACGTTTAATTATTCCTCAAGTGATCGCTATCAGCCAAGAGTGGCAAGAGCAGGATCGGACATGTTGGATTAACATTGGCTGCCAAATGCCACGAGTGTTTATGGCAGCTTGAATTCTCCCATTTTGTCGTCATGTTCTAAAAGACAAAATTCCATAGTTATGGTTTATACAATTCGTAAAGTTTGTAGCTGTCAAGTATTGTTGCCACTGAATTTGTTATATAATTCTTGTTTATGTTCAGAAATATTAGTTCCTTGAATTGTTAAGGTATACAAGACAGAAGGAAGGGCCCTTTTTTTTTATGCGTTAGAATTCTGGTTTTCCTGTGCGGAATTTATTTTTGTCGCAATCACCTAAAACATGCTGCCAACTAACTAGAAAATTCGCAATTAGAAAGATGAATAAGTACTTTAAAGTGCACCGCGACGATAAGCATACATAAATGCATTGCTGAAGTAGATTAGGTGAGAAGCACATATAGTATAAGTAAAGTTATCATGGCCTCTAAAGGAATATTCCACTCATTTAAATATAACAAATAGTGACAATGCAAAACATAATACGGAGCTTTAAAATTGCATTCATTCGACCATATGTTTACACTTATTTGGGGTTTTGTTTTTGAACAATACGCTTATGGTATAGCTTTGACTTAATTTCCATGGACGGAGTAGGTACTACTATACAATATACAGTATATTACTAATCTTACATTAGTTGCTATTCTTGCAATAAAATTCTCACTTGATTATCTAGCCGAGTCAAAGGCAGTTCACTTCT